>JAIUZE010023459.1:0-14004 GCA_022085475.1 Heliosperma pusillum
TCAGAAATTAGGTCAAGACTGACGTTGCTCAGACACAGGTTGGCGACTTCTTCTTCCTCTGACTCGTCGTCTTCTGTGTCGAGATCTCCCCAGCAATAAGCCATCATGACTTGCTTGAATTCCTTCTTGGTTTTGTCTCGTTGATTTTTGTCTTTGATTTTCTTCCATGTGGGGCAATCCTTAATCATATGATCATTATCCCCACATTTGAAGCAACCACGACTTGAAAGAGAACCTTTTGACTCAATTGGCTTCTTATAAGATTTGTTAGTGTTATTGATAAACGTTTTCCCTTGTGGTTTATTAAAGAATTTTTTATTAAAACGTCTAGCAAATAACACTGTTTCATCTTCAAGATCCGAATCTTGATTTTCACTAGACTCAGCTTGTAGAGCCACTTTCTTACTATTACTATCGTTTGCCTCATCCTCATCAAGAGTAATGTCGTAAGCCATTAGGGTTCCGAGTAGCTCTTGATAAGATAGGTTAGATAGATCTTTACATTCCTCAATTACGGTCACCTTAGGTCTCAATCGTATAGATAGACTTCTAAGGATCTTCCTGGCAATTTCCTCGGAGTCAAAAGTTTTTCCAAGATTTTTCAATTCGTTAACGATACTAGAGAAGCGAGTGGACATGCTGTCAAGCGAGCGAGTGGACATGCTGTCAAGCGATTCATTTTGCTCCATAGAGAACTATTCGTATTTTCGCATTAACAATGCAATACATTGCTTTTTGACAAGAGTTGTCTCCTCATAGGCTAACTCTAGACCATCCCATATTTCCTTGGCAGTAGAGCTAGATGAGAAACGGTCAAACTCAATAGAAATCATGTTGTTTTGCCACAGGGTGACAACTTTTGAGTTTTTCTCAGCTTTCTTATAATCTGCCTCCACATAGTCATCTTCTTTCTTTTCGATGGAAGTGCCAGTAATAGATCCAAGCATGATCTTATTAGGGTCATTCTTAATGATTAGCCAACACTCCCAATCGTTACCCTTTATGTAATGGGTCATCATATTTTTCCATAAACTGTAGTTCTTCCCATTGAGTACGGGACACTTCAGATGTTTGGAATCCATTAAAATAAAATTAAATTCAGCGGAAAAAAAAAAATAATAGGATAAAACGAATCAGACTCCTTGCTGAAAGGCAATCAAGAGCACGAGGCTCTGATACCAATTTTAGAGTCTATTGATAGAATACGAAAGAGGGGGGGTGAATTGAGTATTAAAAACTAGCCCCACTTTTTCGTCTTATATGATATGTAATTAATTATTTGATCTTATAGATTAAAATCAACTAATTAATTAATCAAAGTAAGCGTAAGTAACGAAATAACGAACAGTAAAGAGAGTAGATTGAGGTACACGGATTTTTGAAGTGGTTCAGTTTCACACATTGAAACCTACGTTCACTATTCTCGATTAATAATTCTTAGTACCTTTCTACGGATTACTAAAATTATCAACCCACTCGTATAATCAACTATGATTATAACTCAAGGTGAGTATCGCTAAATACTCTATACTATCTTACGTTAATAAGAAAGTACAATAAAACTCACACAGATTCTCGTTAAAGAATTGAAAGATTATGTGATGTACTATTATCCAATAACGTATTTCACGCGAGCGATTGATTAAGATTGATACACGACTCTTTGGAAAAACAAACACTAAAAATAATAAATATTTTGCTCAAGGTTTGCTTTAAAACAATTTTGGAAAATTCACTCATAGTATGTATGTGTGTCGTGTACTTCGTATGTTTTATAATTGAGATGGGAAGGAGTATTTATAATAGAAGCATAGGAGATCTAAAACCCTAACTTAATATTTAAGAAAGATATTTATCGTTAATAGCTTAAAATAATATTTGCTTTATCTTTTAGAAATATCTTTATCTCAAAATATTATTTGCTTCATCTTTTCGAAATATATTTATCTTTAATATCTCAAAATATTGTTGTAAAGATATAGTAGAATCCTACATGAAGGTAAACAAGGAAAACAACCTATAGAGGCCGAAATACTCATTGTCACGAAACCCTAGGAGCACGCAACCCTAGGAGGCACAAACCTAGGTTTACACGAAACCATAGGTGGCTCAAACCCTAGGTGGGCTTATTAGGTTAACAACAAATTGAAATAAAATATATTAAAAACCCTAGATAGCATGACAACCCATAAATTGTATTACTCACCAATAGAATTCATAAATATATTCTCTATTAAAACTTTTGATAAATATAAAAATACTCTTTCACTTTTGAAAACATTTAAAACATTTATTTCCAAAATCATGCATCAACATTTATCATCCAAAGTTATAGGCAAAAGCTATAACTTTGAACCTAAAATCACTCGAATGGAATAGTTACCGAATGACGACCTATACTATCTAATCTTCACAAAGATCTTCAGTATACGGATCATATCTTCATCTTGATCACAAAGACCCTCCATCTTGAGTCTTGTGTTATTTGAGGTAGATCATGCTTGAATCGTTTTTCTTTAAAGTTATAACCAAGTAGCTATAACTTCCATACAAACTTCCAAAGTTATTCCTGAAGTTGTTATAACTTTGACTCACAGAACTTGTCAAAGTTACGCCTGAAGTTCTTATAACTTTGATCTTCCTTCTCGTAATTTTTGTTAGCTATGATAAGACTAAAACACACAATTACATGCATATGATATATCAAGTAAAGCACATTATCAAGTAAACACTTGTCATTATCAAAACTATAAAATAGGTCCAACAGAGAGTAGGAAGAGGAAAAGGTGTCCCAGCCGGTCCAAGCCACCGGCAGCCGGCCGGCCGGCTGGGCACCACGCAAACTCAAAACAAAGCTCAGAAAGCTGGAAGAAAATCAGGGGCTCCTAGCCGGTCCAATCCACCGGCAACCGGCCATACTGGCTGAGGGAGCAAGTGTAAAGAAGAAGGGGAAGAAAGGAAGAAAAGAGTCCCAGCCGGGTAGGCCGCCGGCAGCCGGCTAACCGGCTGGGACTTCTTTCATACGAACAAAACTTAAATTTGAGTCAGAGAGTACCAGTCGGTCCAGGCCACCGGTAGCCGGCTGGCCGGCTGGGACCCTAGTCCGCAATTCCAACTTCCCTTCTTATTTTGAACCCTTAATTCCACCAACCTATATATACCCCTCTCCTAATTTATTTTGGACACACAACCCTAGACACAAAACCCTAGATTTATCTTTCAATATTCCTAATCATTACTCTAATCCTTTGATAATTAACACTAATTACTCTACTTTTCTACTTAGTTATCTTTAGGTAGATCGATCTAGTCTTTCCTTTAGCTATTGTTGAAGACTTCGGTTGTAATTTGATATTATAGAAGACTTTCCTTCTATTTATTCATCAAAGATTGCAACGTTTATCAAAGTTTGGTACAATTCTTCTCCTAATTACTTCTATTAGTTATTTCATTGCATTTTCTTACTCATTTTACTAGTCATCATCTTGAATATGTTTTCTTTCTGTCCTTATCATGTTAAATTCTTTACCTTTAGTTTCTAGTCTTAGTAATATGTGTGAGTAGTGCCCTTCTAGGGTAGATGGGGGATCTTTTGTAGGTTTTTGGGGTTAGAATGTGCTTTTGATTGTAAAAATCTAGTCTTTTGGTAATTCCTGTATTTTGTGCACACCATGTGTTTTTAGAAATGCTAGAATGATTAATTCATGCTTTCTTTCATCTTGTTGCTAGCTTAAGCGAGAGCTTAGCTTGTTTGTTGCTTGTGTGTGCCTATAGGAGTCTCGGGGGAGGTAGGGCGAGAATCCGACCAAACTTAAACGAGGAACCGTCTTTCACCGAGAGGTGGAGACCTACCATTACCTATCCTTAGACCAACTTTACCTTCTACCATATTCAACCCCAACCTCATTAGCGAACCCATTTGCCTTAGTTTTCTTAATTCTTGTCTTAAATCTCATATTTTCTCATTTGTTAGACTTAGTTAGTTTTACTCACCTCCAATTTGCTTCTAGCTAGAATTGAACTAAAATTCGACCAACTTACCTTAGAGCCTTAATCACCGTCCTTGTGGTTCGACCTCGACTACCCTACTACATTAGTTGAGTTATTTATTTGACCGGGGGAGGGCGACTAACCTCGCGTCACTAGTTCAATGCTTTTGGTTTAATACTACCATATTCATGTAATTCAACATACATACTATAACTTCGAACAAAATCAGCATGCATAATCAATTTAATAGTACATAAATTATAAGAAAAGCACAAATAAAAAAACGAGTGGCTGTAATGATTTTGGTGGCAAATCCGCTAATATTATTCAAGTGTAGTGAATGAATTCATCTTGAAAGTTGAAATCAAGTTGAAATTTAACACATTTTGCGGATTTTCGTGAGAATTAAGAGATGAATTTTGGAGATTTTGAAACTGATTTTTAGAGAGAGAAATAAGGTTTCGTTTTGGCTGAGAATCATGACTTTTGTGCGTTATAATTAGAACCTACGTGGCGCAATCTTAGCGCTCCATATTTTTGAGATCCATCGGTTGTTATTAGGACTCACAGACTCAAATATATGAGTGGACTCACCGGATCTTGCCTCTATCTCTAACTCCCTATATATATATATATATATATATATATATATATATATATATAGAGTAAAGATCAATTGAGTCCACCCCATTCCTTAGAGTCCTTGAGTCCTCTTTTGGACCATTGGATGAAGGAGGATGGATGGCTGAGATTGGTGCTCCAAAAAAGATTAATGGACTAATTTTCCACTCTCTCTCTTCTTTACTAATTAACTACTAATCCTAACCCTAATTCAATACTCCGTATATAACATTTTCCACCCAATCACTTCTCTCTCATCCCACATAATTTCATTTCCTTTCACTCTCTACCTCCCAAATCCCAAATAAATAAAACCTAAAATAAATCACTCCTCCCTTTCTCTTACTCACAAACACCCACCCAACACCACCACTTCCTCTAACTCACCACCACCAACCCGTCACCACCACCACAAAAAAAACTCATAACCACCCCTAACCCGACATCACTCCCGACGCCACCCACAACCACCCGATACACACCCGACGCCACAACCACCAACACACCGACAACCACCCAATAGACACGACACCCTCTTTTCCTTTTTTTTGCTTTCCTTTTTCTTTTCTTCTCCTCACTGTCGCGCGCGCCGCTCTCCTCACTGTTGCGCCGTCCTCCTCTGCCACCTCCCTCATGCGTCGCCATCCTCCTGCCGCCTACATTTCTCTCTTTTTTTTTCGTTTTTTTTTCAGATCTATGATATGTTTGGTGTTGGGTGATTGTTGTGGGTTTCCAGATCTGTTTTGTGGGTTGTGTTGTTGTGGGTGGTGAGGGGCTCGCTCGTGAGGGCGTGGGTGGGGGTAGCTGGTGAGGGCGTGGGGGTTATTGGGGTGGTTGTTTTTCCAGATTGGGTGGTGGTTGTGGTTTTTATTGGGGTTTGTTGTTGTGGTCGGGTTGAGGGGGGTCTGGTTGAGGGTGTTGGAGTTGTTTTTTTTCAGATCTGTTCTGGTTTTCTTGTTGGTTTTGTTTGTTTTTCTTTTATTTTTTTCAGATTTAAAAAAAATGTGTCAAATGTTGACGTCTATTAAAGTAACATATATTATATTATCTATTAAAGTAACACATATTATCTATTAAAGTTACACAAATTCTTTATTAAAGTCACATATATCGTTTATTAAAGTAACACTAATTATTAATTCTAGATCTGAAAAAAAGGTGTCATTTAATAATGACTTCTATTAAAGTAACACAAATTCTCTATTAAAGTTGCACATTTTATTTATTAAAGTCACATATATCGTCTATTAAAGTTACACATTTTATTTATTAAAGTCACATATATCTTATATTAAAGTAACACACATTATTTATTAAAGTAACACAAAATGACCTTAAAAGTTACACTTGTTGATGTCAGATCTGTTTCTTTTTTTAGTTTTTACTCTTGTTTTCAAATTTTTTTTCTAGATCTACCTTTTTCTAGATCTACCTTGCTTTTTACATAGTTTTTACTACAGTTACACTCATAGAAGACTACAGTTACACTCATTGAGGACTACAGTTACACTCATAAATGACTACAGTTACACTCATAGAGGACTACAGTTACACTCATAGAGGACTAAAGTAACACTCATAAATTTGTAGTAAATTATGTAGATTCAACATGTAATAAAATTCAAAAAATTCCACTCAAAATGACCTAAAATTACTAAAGTTACACTCGTAAAATATTAGAGTTACACTCGTAAATCATCAAAGTTACACTTATAAAATGTTAAAATTATATAAATTCAAATTTTTATGTACAAAACCGTCTTAAAAAAAATTAAAGTTACACTCCTAAAATGTTAGAATTATACTCGTAAAATGTAAAAAATTATATAAATTTAAATTTATAAGTAATAAACCGTCTTAAAAAAAATATTAAAGTTACACTCGAAAATCATCCAAGTTACACTCGTAAAATGTCAAAATTATATAAATTCAAATTTTTATACAAAACCGTCTAAAAAATATTAAAGTTACACTCGAAAATCAGCAAAGTTACACTCGTAGAATGTTAAAAGTATATATATTCAAATTAGTATATCAAAACCGTCTTTAAAATTTAAAGTTACGCTCGAAAATATTAGAGTTACACTCGAAAAGTATTAAAGTTACACTCTTAAGGTGTTAAAATTGTTTAAATTCAAATTTTTGTATACAAACCGCCTTAAAAACTTAAAGTTACACTCTAAAAATTAGAGTTACACTCGCAAGCATCAAAGTTACACTCATAAATCTCAGCAGCTCAAAAGTGCTCAAAAATGTTTAAAAAGTGATTAATGTAAAGCTAGAGAGAGAAAGTTAATTAATTAGTGCATAGGTAATTAATTAGTGATAAGTGTATTTTTTAATCTCCCAAATCTCAGCCATCCATCTCCCTCATCCAATGGCTAGGATGAGGACTCAAGGACTCTAAGAAAATGGTGGACTCAAGTGAACTAAGCTCTATATATATATATATATATATATATATATATATATATATATATATATATATATATAGTAGAGATCATGTAAGTCCATCCTTTTCATTTGAGTCCTTGAGTCCTCATCCAAGCCCTTGGATTAAGAGGATGAAGGGTTAGGATTAAAACAAAATGGAGGGACAAGATTGTGAGACACACACAATCATTCTCCTTCAAACCCTAGTATTTATATCCTTCACTCTCTCTTTTCCTCTCATTTTCATATTCTTCCACTCTCTCTCTACCTCCCTTTATCTCTCATCAATCTCTCAAATAAAAATCCAAAGAAAATATAAACAAATTAACTAACTCACATCCATCGACGACCTCCACCGCCCCTCCACTCCTCCTCCACCTGCGACCTCTGTCCTCCATCCACCCCTAGCACCCCCTCCTCCACTGACCGTCCTCACCTACACCGCCGACCTCCCTCCGCTACTCTCTCCACCGATCTGCACTCGCCACCTTCACCACTGCCGAACCCCCGCCTCCTTCCCTCCGCCCGCTACTCTCTCCACTGATCTGCCACCGCCTCCCACACCCCTTGCCTCCTCCCCCCACCCGACATCCACCTGCCACCATTCCCCCACGATACCGACCACCGCCTCCACGACCACCGTCTTTTTCTCTCCTTCTTTTCTCTTCGCTTCTCGGCCACGCACCACCGTCTCCATCCTCCTCCGCGTCCCTCCTGCCTCTGCCACCGTGTCCTCTCCCTCATCCCCCACCTCCTGTCGCCTCTCCTGTGCTAACTCCTCCCCCCTGCAACCACCATCAACATCAACATCCCACCAAACAACCACCACAAAGTTTCAGATCTAAAAAAATTAGATCTCGTTTTAAAAAATTTCTTATGTTTTTTTAATATATCTGTTTTTTTATTAAGATTGCACATGTTTTTGTTTTTATTTTATATGTTTTTTTTCTGGATCTACTTTGTTTCTTTTCAGATTTAGTTTTTTTTTAAATCTTGTTTTTTTCCCCAAATTTCTCATGTTTGTTGCTTTTATTTTTTCAGATCTCAAAAACCACCATTTGTTTTTTGTGGTTAGATGTGTTATTTCAGTGAAGTTACACATACAATGATTGAAGTTACACATATAAATATATAACGATTGAAGTTATACATATAATGATTGAAGTTACACAATTATTAACTAAAGTTACACTATTATTGACTAAAGCAATCTTTTAAATTTTATTTACTTTCTAGATCTACTATAATTTAGATTTGTAAAAAAGTGGAAAAAAAATACTTTTTTTTTAATTGGATCTGGTTTTTTAATGGTATTTTTTTTCCAAATCTGTTTTTTGTTATGTGTTTTTTAGATTTTTTTTTAATTTTTAATTTCCTATTTTCTATTGTAATTTTAGATCTCATTTTTATAAATGAAGTGACACTATTAGGGACTGAATTGACACAATTAAGGCTTGAAGTGACACTTCTAAGGACTGTAATTAAACTATTTGAAACTGAAGTTACACTTAGTAAGAACTAAAGTTACCTAAACTTTGCTTAAAGTTAGCTGAATTCAAATTAAAATATTCAATCACATTTACTATACACGACTGAAAATACCCAAAAAATGACTAAAGTTATCTAAACATGTCTTAAAGTTACACATATATGCCTTAAAATTAATGTTTTACAAATAAGGGTTGAAGTTACCCTGATAAAAACTAAAGTTACACTCATAAAAAGATTAGAATCATATAAATTGCCTAAAGTTCAAAAAATTCAAACTTGTATAATAGAAATCACATATTGGGTTAAAGTAACACAAATAGTGGTTGAAGTTACACTCGTAATGACTGAAGTTACGCTCATAAAAATGCTAAAATCACAAAAACTTGTGTAAGTTACATAAATTCAAATTTGTATAATCGAAATCATATTTTGGGTTAAAGTTACACAAATAAGTGTTGAAGTTACACACGTAATGACTGAAATTATACTCTTAAAAATGCTAAAATCATACAAACATGTCTTAAAGTTACATAAATTTAAATTTATATAGTCGAAATGAAATTTTATCTTCAAGTACACAATTAAGTGTTAAAGTTACAGTCGTAATGGCTGAATTTACCCTCATAAAAAGGCTAAAATCACATAAACCTGTCTTAAAGTTATATAAATTCAAATTTGTATAGTCGAAATCAAATTTTAGTTTGAAGTTACAAAAATAATGGTTGAAGTTACACTCGTAATGACAGAAGTTACGCTCATAAAACGCTAAGTTACAAAAACTTGCCTCAAAATCATATTCTAGTAAAAATGGACACTATCAAGATAATGTGTAGGTGGAATTCACACATTTTGTTCTAATCTTGTCCCTCCATTTTGTTCTTATCTTGTCCATCCATTTCCCTTCTAATCTTATCCCTTCATCCAAAGGCCAAGATGAGGACTCATGGACTAAAAAAAAATGGTGGACTCACAAGAACCCGGGGCGACGGCGCGCGGCGCGGAAGAGAGGAGAGAGAGGAGAGAGAGGAGAGAGAGAGAAGAGGAGAGAAGAGAGGCGAGAGAGGAGAGAGAGAGAGAGAGAGAAGAGGAGAAGAGAGAAGAAGAGAGAGAAGGAGGGAGAGAGAGAGATTTCTAATATATAAATACTATATATATATATATATATATATATATAGAATTAGGATCACGTATCAACCCTATATTTTTGAGCCCGTGAGTTCATGATACAATATCACAAGTTATACTAAATAATGTCACAGGATATACTATACAATATAACACCACTAAACCTAAACCACTTTTTGCGCACTATAACTAACTTTTTTTTTCTCATACTTTTTTTCAGATCAATTGATTCCATTACCAAAGCTCCGAGAAACACCACCATTCTCTCTCCTTTTCATGCCGGAAATTCACTATTATCGGTGTTTTACATAAGTTTATTGTAAATAGCTTCTTTTATCGTATTTCCTCTATACTAATAAGCATCTTTGCCTCTGGCATTTTTCTTTTAAGCCGGCGACGAGACCCTAATTTTGACAAATTTTGTTGTGATTGGGGGTGGTGTGAGCTCTGAGTAAGAGTAATGTGTAAGGTTGGAGGAATAAGTGTAAACATAAATTATAGGATCTTGATTAAAGCAATAATTACTGAAAGGTACTTACGTGATGTAGTCATTAGATCTGATAATAAAATCACTTGAGAAAGATAAAAGATGAACCCTTATTGCTTTGCCTTCTCCTGCCTTCCTTATTCTCTAATTCACTTTCTTTATGTGTGTTTCTTAATATGAATGAATTAGGTTAAAGCACAAACAGGTGTTGCTTATATAGAGAGGTGGCAGGAGGGGCTTAATAAGATAAGTGGGCCTTATATGTTAATGGCCTGTAAACATTAACCTTAATCCACTTAATCTATTACTCCTACTAAAAACCCGGAATATTATATTTAACCGTTATTAATTAAGGTGGCTGACATCGGTAATTAATTCCACATAATAGAGAATTAAATAATAATTCTTACATTCTCCCACTTGGACCATATTACTGACTAAAACATAATGTCACGTTTAATTATAACATAAGGCGTGTAGACGGTTAAATGAACACATAATGGGTTTATCTTAATTACCCTGATCATCCCTGAACAACTGGTTGAGTCATGGCGGAGACACTACTATAAAAGAGAAGTGGTCCTTTCATGTACTACGGACCAATCACTTAGAATAATCAGTATGTACAAGGAGCAAACATAATCCCCAAATAATGTCCTTGAGGAAAAGGACCAATTCCGTTAATCGTGCAACAATAATGTATACAATAACAATAATACGATACAGAAAATTGTTCGAAAATCATCATCACAGTAAAACATAAGTTGATCAATCAAAACATAAGTGTCATCATTACAAAGCACTAGCATGATCCAAACAAAAACGAAAAGCCTTAATGATTATCCTCCAAACCCATATCAATAGCATGCTTCAAAATGTCTTTGGAGGTAATCCCTTAGTTAAAGGATCTGCTATATTAGCACTAGTCATAATGTGCTCAATTGACACAGTGTTTTTCCAAACTTCCTCCTTAACTGATAAGTATTTCATTTCCATGTGCTTTATTCCTTTAGAATACCTATCATTCTTCGAAAAGAAGACAGCTGCGGTATTATCACAATAAATTCTCAGCGGCCTTGCAACATAATGCATAATGCTAAGCCCTGAAGGAAAATTCCGCAACCATAAAGCTTGAATAGTAGCCTCAAAGCACGCTACAAATTCAACTTCCATAGTGGACGAGGCAATAATTGTTTGTTTAGCATTTTTCCAGGAGATTGCTCCCCCAACTAAAACAAACACATAACAAAAAGTGCTTTTCCTTGAGTCCACGCATCCACCAAAATCTGAGTCAGCATATCCAATAACCCATTCCAGGATTGGACTGATATCGACCCACCATACCTACTGCAAAGCTTATGTCAGGTCTTGTACAGACCTGCGCATACATTAAGCTGCCAACCAGAGATACATTAAGCTTGTGAAAACGTAACCGGGTCATTATCAATACTAATGTCAAATTCACATTGTTGTAGATATAAATAGTCATCTGAAGTAGTTGGCTTTCTAGGTCTTGTGGACCTTCTTAATACTATTTCAGGAGTTGTATCAACAACTTTAGTGGCAATGTTATCATTCTGGAGTGGAGGGTCATCAACGTTAGGTTCCACAGTATTGACTGGGTCAACATTATCATTATGTGGAACTTCATCAATTGAAATTGGGGGCAAAGAAGCTGGAATTGCAACCCTAACTTCATTGACTATGACATCCCTTACCTGATCACTCCCACTAACTTCGCCATTCTCCAGGAATTTGGCATTTCCGGTTTTCACAATTCTTGTTTTGTGTGTAGGACAATAAAACCTATACCCTTTAGACTTTTCTGGATAGCTGATAAAGAACCCACTAATGGTTGCTTTGATCGAGTTTCCTTTCATGTGGATTACAAATGCGTGCCTCTGCTGGGCATCCCCATACATGCAAATGTTGAAGACTCGGTTTCCACCCTTTCTACAGTTCAAATGGTGTCTTTGAAACTGCCTTACTGGGGACCCGGTTTCCAACATACACAGCAGTCATAAGGGCATGCATCCACAACTTCATGGGTAAGTTGGTATTACTCATCATTGTCCTCACAGCTTCTAATAGGGTTCGATTACGCCTCTCAGCTACACCATTTATCCATGGAGAACCAGGATTTGTGTACTGAGGGACAATACCCAAACTTTCAAGGAGTTTTGCAAAGGGACCAGGATGTTGTCCTGATTCATCATATTTGCCATAATATTCACCACCTCTATCTGACCTTATGATTTTCACTTTCTTTCCCAATTGCCTTTCAACCTCCTTAATGTAAACCTCTAAAGCGTTTACTGATGGAAATTTTTCATGCAAAAGGTAAAGATAACAATAGCGTGAATAATCATCGATAAAGGTGATGAAATATTTCTCTCCGCTCATGGAGGGAACATCAAATGGACAACAAATGTCTGTATGTATAATTTCTAATAAAGCAGTGCTTCTTGTGGACCCTTTCTTGGTGTGTTTGGTTTGTTTACCTTTAATGCATTCCACACACGTCCCAAAATCCGTAAAATCAAGAGAAGGTAACATATTGTTTTTAACCAGTATGTTCATTCTTTCTCTTGAAATATGGGCCAAACTTTTATGCCACAAGAAGGAGGAACTATCATTAGAGCCTGTATCTAGCCACCATGTATTAGAAGGAATTTCAAAATAATTTGATTCGAAACATACTAAAGCCAAAGGCTTACCCTTCTTTTCGAACCAATTCTTACGCTTTATGCAGTCTTGCTGAAAGTGCCCAGGTTTCCTACAGAAAGAGCAACTTTCCTGCTTCTTAATTTCCTTCTTTATGCCAGATGCAGACGGTTTATCAGAAAGGCTTGACTTAATGCCCTTTCTGTTTCTAAACTTACCTTTAGATTTCCTGCTTACATGATGCACATGATGTGCCTGGGGTAGACCACCATTCTTACTTGAGGCATTAGCCTCATCTTTCTGTTTGATTCTTGCTGCTTTCTGAACCAGTTTATTGGTCAATTCATTAACACTCCAAATTTCAACGGTGTTGTAATGAAGGTGAAAAGCATCAAACTTATCAGGCAGAGAGTTGATTATAAACTGGGCGAGGAACAGATCCTCAACTTTCATGCCCAGTTTTCCCAACTTAGCTGCCAGATTCGTCATGTGCAACACATGTTGCTGCATGGTGGTGACATTCTCATTATACTTAGCAGTGGTAAGTTCAGACATAAGTCTTCCAGCTACCGCTTTATCGGTAGTCTGAAAGCGTTCCTTAATGATTTCCATGTACTTACTGGCTGTAGTACAGTCTGTCTCCGAAATGGAAGACTTAATGTTTGGTGCAGTGGTAAGTCGTAAGAACTTTAAGCAAAGACTGTCAAGTTATTGAGAGAGCTTTGCAACGGTACTGCATTATGAACAATGCTCAGAACATTAGGCTTTGAGTTTATCACACAATAGCAATTATGACTAAGACGTGAGACTTAAATGAGTAACTCATAAACATTCATTAAGCAAGTGCAGTATCTGTGGACAACCTACGCATGCTTAATTACATAATCAAGTATACTCTCTTTAATGAGTGTTTCACTTTAATGTCAGTTTACCTGTGGGTAAAACCTTAATACAAGTTATTTCACCCCATTAGATGCTTAGTCGGATATTCACTGCATAATTTGAGTCCACTGTGGTGAACATCAACATAATGTGAATGCCCAATTTAATTACATTATGAGATTTGATCGCGTACGAGATGAAATCACTGTGGTGAATTTCAACTTGTCATAATGCGAAGGTCTCCTTTAATCGATACATAAGATATAATTAATCTTCAATAAGAATGTATGCTTAGTCGGATATTCACTGCA
>JAIUZE010023460.1:0-15521 GCA_022085475.1 Heliosperma pusillum
GTCACCGAAGTCAAGTTGCCTTCACAATCACGAAAAGTCAAAGATGACTTAAAATTCAAGAAAAGTTTATGACGACTTAAAAGTCAAGAAAAGTCAATGACGACTTTAAAAAGTCAAGAAAAGTCAAAGACGACTTAAAAGTCAAGAAAAGTCAAAGATGACTAAAAACGGGATTTTCATGAAATCTCTCCGAAATTCCAAATACGAACTCGGAATTTCAAAATACGACTTGAAACAATAAATTCTATTTTAAAAACTTAACCTTGCTGAAAAGTATCCTTAAGAAATTTTACTAGAAAAATTGAGTACTTTTCGGGTTGTTACACACCTGCAAAATGCACTTTGTCAAAGATATCATTAAGAAGTACAAAACTTCAACCTTTTCCATGCAGGTCATGCACATACCTTCGGGATTATAACACGTGCTTCAATCTACCACAATGAGCCTTCCACATTGAACTTGGCCTCTAAGATTTGTTAGAGGGAAGTTGGGTATCTCATTGCAAAGATCATTCGGACTTTAAACCCATCCCGATTACCGACTTTATAACCAAGTCCTTAGCCAATCCCTTCGTCAAGTGATCGGCCAAATTATGATGTGTTCTCACGAAATCAACGGAAATAACCTCGTGAGTAATCAACTCACGAACCGCGCTATGTCTAACACCAAGATGTCTAGACTTTCCGTTATAAACTTCACTATAAGCCTTAGCCAAAGTTGCTGAACTATCACAATGGATAGAAATAGGAGGAATAGGTCTTGGCCAAACCGGAATTTCATAAATTAAATTCCTTAACCATTTCGCCTCTTTACCGGCCGCCGCTAAAGCAATAAATTCCGACTCCATAGTTGAACTTGTAATACAAGTTTGTTTCTTAGAAGCCCATGAGATAGCTCCTCCACCAAGTAAGAACACCCATCCACTAGTGGATGAATGATCCTCCATATTGGTGATCCAACTAGCATCGGAATATCCCTTTAAGACCGAAGGAAATCCGACATAGTTCAAACCATAATTCATGGTTTGCTTCAAGTATCTCAATACACGTTTCACCGCTACCCAATGCTCAAGGCTAGGATTACTTGTGTATCTACTTAACTTGCCAACTGCAAAAGCAATGTCCGGTCTTGTGCTAGTCATGGCATACATTAAACACCCAATCACTTGAGAATACTCAAGTTGCGAAATAGCTTTACCTTTATTAGGCATTAGCTTAACGCTAGGATCCATTGGTGTGTCAACCGGAGAACAATTCCCGTGATTAAACTTTTTCAACACCTTCTCAATGTAGTGAGATTGTGTCAAAGAAAATCCCTTGTTCTTGCGCATGATATTTATGCCAAGAATCACATCCGCCTCCCCCATGTCTTTCATGGCGAAGGTTGATGACAAAAAGGCCTTAGTAAGGTCTACTTGACTTTGGTTAGTGCCAAAGATCAACATGTCATCAACATAAAAACAAATGATAACACCATTACCGTTGTTATCAAATTTGCTATATACACATTTATCCGACTGATTTAGTCTATACCCATTAGATAAAACAACCTCATCAAACTTGTGATGCCATTGTTTAGGAGCTTGTTTAAGTCCATACAATGATTTTATCAATTTAAAAACCTTATGCTCATTTCCGGGCATAGTAAATCCTTCCGGTTGTTTCATATACACCTCCTCTTTAAGCTCATCATTCAAGAACGCCGTCTTAACATCCATTTGATGGATCACTAGATTATTAATTGCCGCTAGAGCAATCAACAACCTAATAGTAGTGATGCGAGCTACGGGAGCATAGGTATCGAAATAATCAATCCCTTTCTTTTGTCTAAAGCCTTAGATAACCAATCTAGCTTTAAATTTGTCGATAGAACCATCAACTTTCATCTTCTTTTTGAAGATCCACTTGCAACCCAATGGTTTACAACCATGAGGTAGATCCGCAAGCACCCAAGTGTTATTGCCCATTATAGAATCCATTTCATCATTCACCGCCTCTTTCCAAAAGGAAGAGTCATGAGACTTCATAGCCTCATAAAATGTCTTAGGGTCCTCATCAATGTGAAAACAATATGGATAAAAGCTTTCACATCCATCCCTTGAACCTTCAACCAAATAGGTATGAAAATCGGGACCAAAGGATTTAGCAATCCTTCCTCTCTTACGCTTACGAATTTGGGGAGTTTCTTCTTGAGTTGTGACATTGTCACTTCCCTCAATAGCTCCACTAGAACTAGGTACAAGATCTCTTAGCTTCGGCATTGATGAGAAACGACTCTCAACAAATATTGCATCCCTTGACTCAATTACGGTGTGAACCGCAATAGAATCGTTTGGTTCAATTACATAGAACCTATAAGCCTTTGAATGCGCATCATATCCAATGAATATGCAATCGATGCGCCTTTCTCCCAAGGTTTTAATCTTGGGATCGGAAAGTCTTACGACGGCCCGACAACCCCAAACTCGAAGATAATTCAAGCTTGGTTTCTTTTTGTACCAAAGTTCATATGGAGTGTCATTATTCCTTTTGTTAGGAATCCTATTTAATAAATAGCAAGCCGTTAACATGGCTTCACCCCAAAATCCGTCACTCAAGCCCGAGTAAGACAACATGGAATTAACCATTTCTTTTAGGACTCTATTTTTCCTTTCCGCCACACCATTTAATTGTGGTGTATAAGGTGGAGTAACTTCATGAATAATACCACAAGAATCAAAATATGATGGATTATAATACTCACCACCTCTATCGGTGTGCAACCTTTTAATCAAAACCGATTGTTGCAATTCAACTTCATTTTTAAAAACCTTAAACTTATCAATTGCCTCTTTTTTAGAGTGTAGTAAAAATATGTAACAAAACCGACTAAAGTCATCAATGAAAGTCAATACATACTTTTTACCACCAATAGATGGAGACCCATGAAAATGACATAAATCATTATGTATAAGTTCAAACACATGTGAGATCTTAGACACATTACCAAATGATTGCCTTGTGATTTTAGTCAACATACAAGTATTACACTTATTAATGTTCATGTCAAATGTTGGGATTAGACCATCTTTTGACATAGTTTCCAATCTCTTATAATGAACATGTCCTAATCTCACATGCCAAAGATATGAAGAATCATTCATAGAGGAAGCAATACAAACAAAATTTTCATTTGGAACTACATTCAACATAAACATGCCATTACAATAATAACCAAATCCAATAAACACACCATGTTTAGATAAAACATATTTATTAGATTCATACACTTGTTTATAACCAAGTTTACATAGACAACTTCCGGATACAAGGTTCTTTCTAATTACGGGTACATGTAAAACATTAAATAAAGTTACAACATTTCCGGAACTAAATTCCAACAACACCGTGCCACGACCAATAATAGAAGCGGTAGACTCATTGCCCATATAAAGAATGGATCCATCCTTCACCGATTCATAGTCCTTGAACCAATGACAATCCTTGCAAACATGATTAGTTGCACCCGAGTCTATCCACCATGCCACTACATCATCCTGCACATAAAATGCCTCAGAAATTAGTGGTACATAATTCACAACCGAATTAAAACCATAGTCTAAAAACTGACCTTGATTAGTGGGTGGACCTTGGCCTTTAGGCCCTTGTCCTCCTTGGTTAGCACTTGCACCTTTCATCTTTTTGTGCTTGCCAAACTTGCAATTCATTTTGAAATGCCCAGTTTTTCCACAAGTCCAACAAGCACCTTTCGGTGGCTTATTAGACTCATCATCATTAGTGTTGTTGTAGGGGCGTTTCTTCCCCTTAAACTTGTTCTTGGAACCCTCTCCCTTTTCCATCATATTGACGGAAGAGGATCCCATGACATCCTTCCCTTTACCCTTGCCACCATCTTGCACCCTTAGAGATTCCTCTGTGCGCAAGTGGCTACCGAGTTGTATAAGTGACAACTCTTCCTTCTTATGCTTCAACATATGCTTAAAGTCTTTCCAAGAAGGAGGCAATTTGTCTATAATACTAGACACCGAGATGGATTCATCCATCTCCATTTTATGTTGAGCAAATTGCCCCAAAATCCGGAGCAATTCATTATATTGTTCCATTACCGGTCTAGTATCGACCATTTTATAGTTCATGAAATTTCCAACAAGCAACTTCTTACTAGAATCATCCTCATCCATATATTTAGACTCTAGTTGATTCCATAGTTCCCTAGCGGACTCTATGTTTTGATAAATATTAAAAAGAGAGTCGGACATACCATTCAAGATGTGACCACGACATATGTAGTCATCATTTTCCCACTTGTTGCGCTTTCGCTGAATCTCCGCAAGAGTCTCATCACCAAGAATCTCTGGAATTGGAGTACTTAACACATACACTACCTTCAAAGCGGTGAGAAGGAAGTGCATCTTCTTTTGCCAACGACGGAAGTCTATCCCTTCAAATTTCTCCAACTTTCCGAACTTGGAAGACATCTCTCGAATTGATTCCATTTCAAGTACATAAAATACTCTAAGAATGTTATAAATTGGACTTGTATTACAAAGATTAAAAAATAATATCTAATACAACAAGGCACTAAAAACAGAAATGAAAACAATTGCGACGGTATTTATCAACCCACCGAATCGTGTTGAACACACTTTCCTTAGAGTATTTCGACCCTTATAGCCTTGGGTATCTCGAAAGCTCTGTAGGATAAGACGGTTTTACTTTGTCTTAGGCAAGAACAAAGAACACTAGAACAATAGAGTTTGTTTTAGTTTTGTTTTTGTCAAAATCTGAAAAAGTGAAATTGAATGTCATTTTTCATTCAATCCTCTCACATATATATAAAGATTTATGTGATAAGATACATAATATAAGCATGTATTATTTAATGGACAGAGACATGGGAAAACACCCAAAAGTTTTCGTCGTTGGGTTTCATTCGAAACCCAAACAACTCAAGTAAAAAGCGCGCGGAAAACAGAACAAATATACCCAGAAAACTGAAACCCTGATCGGGGTTTGGAAACCCCGATCGGGGTTTTATATATCTTGGTACATTTAAATAATCAGAGACTTTACAGACCTCAAATCCTATCGGGGTTAGGCCACCCCGATCGGGGTTATGTCTCCCATGTTTTATTTACGCAAAACACTAAGTATAACACTTAGTAAAACCGAGTATAAAACTCAACACAAATAACGAGTCGATATAAATATACAAAACTCGTCATTTCCTTATTCATTACAACCATGAACTCGATATACGATTATATGAGCATACACTCCGTATTCCCCGACTCACAATATATCCTTTACGAGCTCAAAACCGATTTTGACTTGAAAACCCGAATGCACTTAAATGACTTGTGATCAAAATCACTAACAATCACCACCTTTACTTCACCTGCAGCTATAGCAGGATACTGCTCAGACTTGTAGCAGATTGGTGTGGATATAATATTCCTGATCAGAACCCATTGCAGGGGAATGTCAGGAATCAAAGCTCAGCAATGAAAACGGAACTAAATGCAGCAATTCTGAATGTCTGTTTCTATCAAGTATGGATGTAAAGAAACAATGCAAGAACAAATGCTACTCTGGTAACACCTGAAGTTCTGTTGAGGACCATCAAAAGAAAAGTGCAGCAGAGAACGAAAGGAAATATTACGCACCCTGTGCAGGCCAAGCATACGATTTGGTTACACAAAATTGGGATGTTCGACAAAATTAGGATATACTTGGGATTGTAATGAGAAGCAGTTAGGGATTGATTTCCTAACATAGCTTTCATATTAACTGATTATTTGTAAAACTTTTATTAAGTTTTGTGCTTAATATAATTCTCACATCTCATCTCACTTTTATTAAAAGAGAAACATTTCAAGCTTTCCCCTTAACCACGTCATCACTCAAACATTTTTCTTTTTGCAAGTTGTCTGAAGTATGTGGGGTTTTTGGTGGGATCAGTTTCAATATGATGGAAAATATATACTACATTTATTTAGATAGCCATTTATATGTGACTATTCTTTAAAAAAAAATTTTGTCATATCTCCGTAATTTTATAGAAAATTTATTTTAAGTGGTCAGTTGCAAAAAAAAAAAAAAAGAGTAATGAAAAAACGTCACCGTCTCATAAAAAATAAATCTTAAATTTGTGGTGAGACAAAAACTCCAACGGAAAAACAACATTATAGTCATTATCCTTAACAATATAAATATGCTTACAATTACTAACCTTTTGGGTAAATATTATTTTGAACCTTGTGAATTTATGTTATGAATCCAGTAACCTGTTCATCGAAACGTGATTTAGGCAATCAAAATATTAACATAATACCAACTCTTATGTACTCCCTCCGTCCCAGTCAATTGTTTACACTTGCTTTATTTCCCCCTCACAAAATAAAGCAAGTGTAAACATCTCACTGGAACAGAGGGAGTAATTCTTCATTTAAAATTGACTAATGATTTAGATATTGGACTACATTGAAGAAAAAATAGTTCAAAACTAGAGGGTTTAGTTTTTTAAAGAAAAATAAAATAATTATGTGTGGTACATGGGTAGTTTCTAAAAGTAATAATGTATTAAAAAGAAACAAATTCACAGTAAAGACAGGTGTATCCGTCTTAATCGCAAGACATACAAAAAACATTTGTTTCAACTACTTTTAAAACCGAATTTAGTAGAGAAAAATGACATAAACAATGAAAACAAAACGAAGAAAACAAAAAAAATGATACAAAACTATTTCCTTAATCAAATAGTACATAATAAAATTTCTTATTTTGTAAATTTTTAATTAAAATATTTCTAGGAAAGAATAAAAAAGATATAATAAAATGACATAAGATTGAGACAAGGGAAGTATGATATGGGTTTAATATAGTAATTTATCTATCATTTAATAGTTAGTCGAGATAGAGTGAATGTGAGTGATTATAATAATCTTTTATATATAATTATCGTGTGTGCTACTTTTATTTTAGTGAAATTTCTTCAATATTAAACATTACTAATTCATTTTTAATTATTACCCCGTATATATCTAAATAGGGTTACATCTTTAGAACAATTTTTTACTCATGTACCTTTTTCAACATTTTACATTTTCATTAAATTTTATCTGATAACTTTAGTAATCAATGAAAAAAAAGTGTGTCTATATAATTCACCTAGAAAAAGCCACGATACTTACCATATTATCGAGAATATGATCTCATTATTGGCACAAGTCCAAGGGTCACAAACAAAAAATAAAGTGAAGTTTTTGATAAAAATCATATAATATTATGTATAGATAAACCATTTAGAATTTATATTATTTTTTACTCATAATTGTATATTGTATAACTTTATTATTATTATTTTATCTTAATTTATCTTTATTATATTTTTGTATTGAATGTAAATTACAAATTTGCTAATATTACTATAATTTAAAAGGTTTGTTTGGTGCAAAACTTAATTATTATTTTATTATAATAAAATTTAATTACATACCCGTGCAATTTTGCACGGGCTTAAAACTAGTTTCACCAAAAAAAAAACTCACAGTTAAAATCATTGGTATAAGCCAAGATTATTAGTGCCTCTGTCTACACAACTCCCCTTCCCAACAAGGTCCTTATACTGTTAATGATAGACTCATCCTTGTAATACTAAGAGAGTCTCAAAGACAGACATTTATAATGGTGTAAGGCTGTTGAACATCATGTATCCTTATTACATATTTGAATTGGACAAACAGCATATTCAGCAACCCTGCTCTTTTGCATATCGTACATGTAACAATTACTTTGAATTATAATTAGGTGTATACTAATACAGCTTAGTTTCTGTGAAATAGTACAAAATGACAAAACCGTGCATCTAATTTTACAGCATTTTGGCCGTAAATAGCATACAAATGACGTGGAAGGACGCAGAGTCCAAGGATCCTATCCAAAATGGCCTAATAAACGTTAAAAGTACACCTAAAACAGACATAAAATCAAACACAATACGACCCAAGGTGCATGACAAACACGAAATAACCCGAGTTATATTTCTTGCTTGCCAAGTCTAAGTAGGAGTCCCCGATCATTGAGCAGATGTTCATAAGACCTCAAGTAACTGTGCACCCCAATATTATGAATCGCATTAAATAACATTCCATTTTTTAGGAATTGTACACAGTACTACAATGAGTGCTCAGTAAAATACACATGATACTAGAAATAAATCATGAGCTATACCTTGGTAATCAGATCATCATCGACAATAGTGCTGCTGAGTTTTTGAAGAGAACATATAAAGCTTCAACTTCATTCAAGGAAACTGAAACAAAAACGGGAAAAAAGAGATTTACTTTCCCTTGACGTGAGTTGAGTAATGCCCACACAACCCAATGTCCGCCTTTGTATGTGGCTACAATCTTAGGAAAGAAAAAAGGAAGCTGACAGAGCTACTGGACACTTCACTTGTGATTTTCACTTGGAGAAGAAAATCCTTTTCACCAAGCCAAGTCCGACTCTAAAGACGAACTATTTCAGGTGTAGAAAACTGTGCTCCTATTGACTAAGCAACCAGTTCATCCACAAAATGAGATAAAATTAAAAGTCTATGTAGATCATAAGAACTTACAGGATGTTTCTGAAGCAAGAATGAGGGACTCCTGATACCCAGGAATCCGGGATGTTTGTCACGTCTTTTAGAATACATCCAACCCATAGAGGAAAACAGAATCCGAAGTCACCGGTGACTTAATTTGCAAATTGACTAGTAAAGCTCCCACAGTCTCACGTGCTTGTTGCAAAGGTCCTTAAATACAGCCGGTTACTAAATCAATAATTAATGTAGTGAGCATGATGGTTGCTCATTTCATCCCTTAACCTTGAGGCCAGGAGTTGGATCGCAGACACATAACTGGAGTACACTACTTAGCCAAGCACTGACTCTTTCAGATAGGACCTTCAGCCTACATAATGGCACTGCTGGCAGCGGTGGACACCTTGATTTCAACCATAAGAGTTTTAGTTGATAACCAATCCAATGCGTGCGCAAACTTAAATGTTACTGTCTCTCATACTGAAACATCCCTAAACCCAGAAATTGCTACATTGGCTACTTGAATTGCTAATGAAGGGATACTTTCTAGCCGAGGCAAAATAGCAATGGATTATTATCATTCATCCACCCAGCCCACCTAACATAGACAAGGACAGTAACCACACAACACAATTCCTACCTTATAAAAACTTTGGCAGCAAAATGAGTTTGTACTTGAATCATTAACCTGACAATAATATCGGAGAAAACAGTCCAATTCAATGAATACATTCAACTGGAAAACTGAAAAACAACCGTAAAAACCTTTTATATTGCTATGATCGTACATGACCTGTGAAAATATTAGTCATAAAGTAGATTTCAAGGCCCTTGTACAGCTATGGAAATTTGAGATGCCTATCAAAGCATGGCATACTATTATTATAGCACTCGACAAAGTTCAGAAGTATATAAACAAAATGCACCAAAGCCATGACTAATCCATGTATGAGACGCCTTCAACCATGGCGCCTGGGAACCTTCCAAAATAGTTTACGCCTCTTGAAGGAATCGACTACCATTCCCGGGAATTAAAAAACTACAAATTGCAAAATAATAAAGTGAAATTATGGTATATCCGTCGTTGTAAACCAAAGAAGAGACAAGTATTCGATTAGTTAAATCCCTCTAATAATCTAATATGACCATTCAAAATGTTGCCAAATGCGTAGGCACCTAACAACATATTCTAAGTCTCAAGGAAGAACATGCTGCCATAGTCAATTAGTCATACCCAATAATTTAAAGAAGTTAGGTTGTGCATTTCATCGAACAGGTTGAATCCATGGACAATGACAAATGATAATAAAGAAAGCAACAACATTCATCAATGTCAATGCTATTGTCAATTTCTCATTTAAGACTTCCTCCATTCTTATCATCCTTGCACAGTTTTCCCCTTATAACAGGGCCTCCATAAACCCGATAAAAAGATTCAGAACTGACATCCGCCAAACATCTGAAAGATTTCGACAAACAATTAACCCATTTCTACCTTTAATAGTTTCAACACGGGTCACATTTACATGCGCAGTTATTGGACATGAGCATATAAATGAGTGTTATTAGCTGTATAATATTGGGACGATATAAATAAGTCCATAATTGGTGATTCAAACTTCAAAGTACCTCCGGAGTACAGAGTATATTTTAAGTAATGATTTTCTAGCCAGTTTGCCCTATCCTTAACCCACAATGTCATAATACGATTTTCATTATTAAACGTAATTAACATACAATATAATTGAAGAAAAAAACGGTGTCCAAATCAGGCGGTTGTAATTTTTATTTTAAAAATTATCTTTAGCAAAGTTAATTATTCTGCAAAATTATATAAATTACAGGAAAAAAAAGTTTCAAGAAAATGTACTCAATCTACAGTTTTTTTTTTGTAATTTTTATTATAATAGTTTTATGTATAAATGTTACTCATATTTTTAGGATGTATTTTGTAGGAATGTTTTGCTTGTAATTAATGAAAAGCCAAGGAAATCAGAAATGGTAAGAGAGTTATATCATAAGAGAATAAGAGATTAGTGAGCAATTAATTGAGAACAATGAACCTGGGTTTGACACTAAAAAAAGGAAATGGATCCTCTCCGTTTCTTTTTGGTCCATTTTCTTTCACAAAGTGTGACAACCCTCGCGAATGCGGAAATAAAACATAACAAGCATGCGATTTATATAGCGGAAAATACGGTGTTTTTAAAATTTTTTACATGCTAAGATATGAATACGAGGAATGTCAAATATATACAAACTAAAAGGGAATATACTACCAAGAGACGAAGTCTCTCAAAATGTTATCAGATATCAAAGTTGTTTAGCAACTAACTAAGAAACGTCTAGGGGTGAATCGTCAAGGCCAACGCCCGCTAGCTCACACCCGAACCCAAAAACACAAGCAAAACCATCCAAGCAACATGTTCATCCATGAAAACATGAACGCCACAGTCAGTGGAGAGTAACTCCGGGTTCTCCCAGCCATATCACAAATAACGAACTTAAACGGAAATACAAAAGTAGAAGAATGCATATGTAAATATACATGTGAAGTACGAGAAGAGTAAATAGGCAATTCAATATGTAAAGATATCGGTACATGAAGTACAAAACCGTAACGATCATATTATAGATAGACTCGGGGATGACACTCTTAGGCAACCATACACTCACTAGGGCTTGCATCTCACCGTTAGCGGCATAAGTTTGATAAAATTGAGACTCGACAAACAAACCATGCCAAGTCATTCAAAGATCACAAATAATCAATCATATAATCATCCATCCAAACGTACGAATACGTTGACAACATCTCTCACGATAAATGACACGCACTAGCACCGTGTACATGGCAAGTATGATTAAAATCGCATCCACTGGATGACATTTCCTTGAACGCATACACGATTCAGCATTTCGTATATGTAGACTAATTTCCTCCTGGTAGAACGACGATATAAATATCCGGTCCTAGTCTAAATCTGGCCAGACTCTCGAAATGACATTTTCCGATTCGACATGCGATGACATTTCGCATCCAAGACTCGGTCAATCATAGACGTCGAGTACCCCAAATTCGGTCAACCTTCACCAAAGAGGCGGAAAAGAGCACAAGCATCATAACAAGCGGTACGCTACATGCAATGACACCACCCCGCAAGTATACAACATTTGACGGTCGGGTCGATCAACGCATAGCGTTCGCCTCCCAACAACGTCGTCATATGCCCACTAGGGCAGAGCATGGATCGGATATCCGATTCGAATCCGATTTTCGGTTCGGATATCCGATCCGAAAAAACAAAATTTCATTATCCATGATCTGATCCGAAAGAGTCGGATATCCAAAATTCACTGTCCGAAAAAATCGGATTGGGTATCCGATATCCAATATTTGATCCGAAAATTCCAATTTTCATTCTTAAACACAAAATCAAACATAAATTGGTTCATTAGCCTCATTATCAACTTTGTAAAACACAAAAAGTTAAAATTAATACATTCAATAAACAAGCAATACAAAAACCCTATCAATTTTTATCTTACATAAAATTAGGATGCCAAGATCTGAATTTTAATATATGAAATAAGGGGAAAAAATGAGATCGCAATTATAACTGCGTGGTGGCGGCGCCGGTGGTGGTTGCTGCATCATTTATGGCGACGCTGGTGGAGTGAAGAGGTCGACGAGTGAAGCAGATGGACAAGCGGAGCGGCGGTTGCGTCGTCGTGTGAAACGGTGTTGTCGTCGTCGAGTGTAGCGTCGGTCGTGTCGTCGCGTTTGGCGTTTCAGTTGACAGATCTTAGGTGTTGTTGATGGATGGAGTTTAGTGATGGTAAAATGTGTTAATGTTTGTTTTATAAATGAAATGCAGAAAGTTTGGGAGGGAGAGAGTTATATGACGGCTGGTTTGATCTTATAGTATACTTTCTATTAGGTTTAGTTAATGGGCTTTTCTACATTATATACTCTCCCAAGTTCATTTATTTCAGAGAAAAAAAAAGGATCGGATACGGATATCCGAAACTTTTAGACTAGGTATCCGTATCCGATCCGATATCCGAATATTTCGGATCGGATATCCGATCCGAAACCTAATTTCGGATCGGATATCCAACTTTTCGGATCGGATTCGAATCGGATATCGGATCGGTTTGGATAATCGGATTTTTTGCTCAGCCCTAATGCCCACTAACACATGCAATTAAGCAGTAAGGATACATTCCTCGTTCCGACATTCCAGCCTTACGAACGAAAAGGTAGCCGGAGAATGAGAGTACAAAGCACTTAACAATTAGTGCTCAAACCGTAACATGCGTAAAACCGACTCAAAGTGGGATATATGAAAAACCGTCATAAAACATGCGATACAAGCGAATGTAATATCATATAATCTAAACATTAATATTTAAAGTCATTACGTAAATTTACACGGTAAACGAATCATGCGAACTATTAATAATCAAAACATAAGAAAGAAAGGTAAATAGAAGGTCAGCGTGTGCCAGCCGGTCAAGGGGACCGGCTGTCGGCTACCCAGCTGGCACCAATGTATCATTTGAAAACAAGTGAAAATGCAGAGTGTACCAGCCGGTGCCGGCTACCCGGCTGGGACCAATGTCACTTGAGAAAATGAAGGCAAAATAGGATGCGTCTCAGCCGATCGGCTGACCGGCTGCCGGTCGGCCGGCTGAGACATAATTCATACCCAAAATATTAGGTAACATAAATAAAATACAGCCACTTCCCAGCCGGTCGGCCGGCTGGGGCCAACTGTGCACGAAAAACACCTCTTTAACACCCATGAATATTAACAAACTTCAACTATCATCATCAATCATCAATTCTCATTAATAATTATCAACTAACAACAACTATTATCAACAATACAATTCCTATGATTACTAATCATATTCTAAAAACGATTACTAACATAGAAAACACATTAGAACACGTAATGATATAGAGTAACCCTTCACCGTTACCTTTTTGCGTCTTTAATCGATTTCTAAGCCTTCCTCCACTAGATAGTAATCTTTGTCGAGGTCTTGAAGGTCTCCACCTATAAAAAGACGACAAAAGATGAATATAATTCACCTTTGAGAAAGATGGATAAATTTAAAATGAGAAATACGGTAATTTTATTACCATAAAAGTTAGAGGACGTTGAGAGCGGAAGATTAAGATGAAAATAAGGAGATTTGAGTGAGTAATGAAGGAGTAGTGAAGAATTTGAGTTGATGCATAAATGGAGTTTTGGGTTTTGGTGGCTTGGTGAGGAAGAAGGAGTAAGTAGAAAAGAATGAGGGAGTTAGGGTTTAAAGGAGGTATAAGGTGAGTAAGTGGAAAATATGGGAAAAATCCCAAAAGCGCCTTAAGGCGTAACTCACACGGAATTTCGAGTAAAGTCCAAATACGAACTCGGATTTGCTAAATTAGACACCGGAAACTAAGTTCTAGACTAAAACTAAGGTTACGCTGAAAAGTATCCGTATAATGTTTTAAAATTACAAATAGGTTACATTTGCGGGTGTTACAATCACCCCACCTTTTAAAAAGTTTCGTCCTCGAAACTTGAGAGTAGAAAACAAAAGTATCAAGACAATAATCGGTTTTCAAAATCAACACGAAAGCTTTTACAAGGGAAAACATTTATGAAATGATGTTCTTCTCGTAAACGGTTTAAGGAAACTTTTCATAAGTGCGAAACTTTATTTACGGATCACCAGAGTGCCCGTCGCGAACGAGAACTCTAATTATCCAGATCAAATCAACGTCGAAATAGTGAAATCGAAAATCAAACAAGCGTTAGTAAGTGTAGGACTAGTCACCAGACGTCTCCAATAAGAAGTCCAAACATCCAACCAAATGCAAAATCCAAGTATAAAAGCAAAAGAAATCCATTTTCTCCAAAAAGGAGGTACAAAATTCATCTTTTCAATTTTATTTGAAAAGTTGAATTAGGAATACAATAAAGAAATTTGAAGGTTTTCCCAGAGATAAAATCAAAATAAGAAGACATTACACGTACATAGAGCGACTCGCACATCTCACACACAATTCAGCGTAACAAAATATATACAAAACACGCAAGAACGAAACAAATCGAACTCTTAGGGATAGGAAGATCACGATGAAGTCGGCTGGAAGATCTACAAGAATTGTAACACCCGGAAATGTACCCTATTTTTCTAGTGAAAATATTTTACGGTTACTTTTCAGTGAAATATAGTTTTAATCGTAAATTTAATTTTCCGAGTCGAATTTAGAATTTCCGAGTTCGTAGTTGGAATTTCCGCGAGATTCCATGAGAATCCCGTCTTAAGGCGAGTTTGACTTTTTGTTGACTTTTTCCTTACCCAACTCATACTCCCCTTAACCTATTTATTCATTCACACAAACACAAACATTTCTTCATCCTTAAAAAACCAAAACTCTTGCCTCCATTTTGATCCAACTTTAGATTCTTCATATCTCGCTCGTTTCTTACTCAAATTCGCGTAAGTTCGTCTCATTCTTCCCCTCTTACCTTCCTCTATCCGTATTGATATTAAAATCATCGTCTTTCTCGCTTTTCTAACTTTCCGTCTTTCTCAAGATGAATTTTATTCATCTTTTATGATCTATTTGTAGGTGGTGACCTCCAAGATCCCGACAAAGACAATTCTCAAATTGAAGAGGAGCTTGACGAGTAGTGAAGACGCATAAAGGTAACGGTGAAGGGTTACTCGATATCATTTACCTGTTTTATGTGATTTCTAGGATAGAAACCGTATTTAGATTATGGTTAGTATGTTTAGGACTTGTGTTGTTGTTGATGGATGTTGTTAGTTGTTAATGGATATGAGAATTGATGATTTGTGATGATAAATGAGGATTTTTGTTGTGAAACATTTGATTTTTGATCGTCCTTGAATCCCTGAAGGACGCAGG
>JAIUZE010023461.1:0-22354 GCA_022085475.1 Heliosperma pusillum
ACCATTCTTATATATCAAGTCGAGTGGGAGCAAGATTGTCTTCCTAATATTGTATGTCGATGACATACTCTTGATTGGGAATGACATACCTCTCTTAACTTCGGTAAAAGTTTGGTTAAAGAACCATTTCCAGATGAAAGATCTGGGCAAGGCACAAAGAATTTTGGGGAGCCGTATCTACAGAGATAGATCACGACGGATGTTATCCCTCAGTCAGGAGTCTTATATAGATAAGATTCTTGAAAGGTTCAGCATGACCAACTCCAAGAAGGGGAACCTTCCAATGATTTCTGGGATGCAGTTGAGTAAAGCTCAGGCACCAAAGACATCGGAATAGGTCGAGCGCATGAGTCGGATATCCTTATGCATCAGCTATAGGATCGATCATGTATGCCATGTTTATGCACACGTCCAGACTGTGGCATATCATTGAGTATGACCGTCGATACCAAGGCAATCCAGGTGAAACACCCGGGATTGCTGTAAAATATCCTAGTAACCTACGAGGACTAAGGATGGTTATTGACTTATGGAGGCGACAGTGAGCTATGCGCAATCGGTTACGCAGATGCTAGCTTCCACACGGATCGAGATGACTCAAAATCTCAGTCTGGATTCGTTTTTACTCTTAATGGCGCTGCGGTCAGCTGGAAAAGCTCCAAACAAACTGTTATAGCAGATTCTACGACTGAGTCCGAGTACTATGCTGCTTCAGAGGCTGCGAAGGAAGCTATATGGATGCGTCAATTCTTACAAGGACTAACTGTAGTTCCTAGTTCGGATGAACCGATCACCACTAATAACGAGTCTAAGCCTGTACAGCGGAAGGCTCACTGATCCGCGATTATTGTGGACAAAGGGAATAGTGATAACAAGAATTGCTACGGATGATAACGTAGCAGATCCTCTCTCTAAACCACTGAGATATGATAAACATGAAGGGCACGTTGTTTCCATGGGAATCAAACGTGTTCCTGAGTTGTATTAGTTGTTTTGTATGGATTAGACACCTGTATCTTTTTCATAAAAACTATCTATAAAATCATCATTTTGTTTTATATTTTGTTTTTCATGTGGGTTGTACGGACAACATTGAACACCACAAAGTGAACTGAATTACATTATATTTGTTTTGGTCCTTAATTGCCTACATGAGCTGATAACTCTGGCAATTATTTTGTGACGTCGATTGATGGTGGGTTCAACGAGCCATAAGTCAAACTGTTGACTGATCGATCACAGATGCGAGTTATAATGATACTGCGCAGGACATTTTGTGACAACGTTATGGAGTCCTAAATGTTTCAGAACATTAGGTGCCAGGTCGTGGATAGGACATCGATAGTGTTCCTAGAGTCGATTCTTTTGACTTTCGACTGTCTCTTGAGATAAAGGCAGGTTTTGGGTGACTTTGGTTTCTTTCTTTTCTCATGGTCCGACCGTAACAGGAGAGCTTAAGTAGATTTTCAAACTGGGTCATTTCAATACTGCGCTTGTGTGCTGCAAGTGTTCAAGTTGAAGAAATAGCAACCTTTATCAGGATATGATATTTCTCAGGGCCACTCGAGGAGCTGTAACTGAAATGCATGGCCATGCTCGAATAAAGATTCGTTTATCAGTTAAGTTACTCTCTAGTCGGGGAAACCACTCTTGATACTGATCACTTGTAAACTACGACCTTTGTGAATACGGACTTTGCAAATTGGTTTACATTGAGTGGGAGAAATTTATTATGGATATGAGAATCGGTTATCGCACATACACTTGTACGGACAAGTGGGAGATTGTTGGAGCCAGTGTCCTCCACAGTTAGTGCAATACCATAAATAAATCTCTGTAGGTTCACAGGGTATACTTTGTATAATAATCAGTTGATTAACGTTTATCAATAACGGTTGGCTTGCTAGATAAGTTTGACGTTATTGTCATACAGAGGGCGGTGATCAACTGGTCCCTAAAAGTCACACCTATAGGATGTGTTTGAGAGATGTGATTATTTGAGAAAATGATCATATTGATGCCCAATTAAATGACTAAAAGGTTAGTCAGTGTATTTGACTAAAAGGTTAGTCAATGTGATGATGAGACGATTATTTAATAATGATTAAATAAAGTTAGTTGAGACGAATTAACTGTAATTCGTAAAATTGAATATAAAAGGTTATATTTAATTATAGTATATAATGTAAGCTAATTAAACATAAACCGTTATAATTAATTGGCAAATTATAAATATACGGATATTTATAATTAATGACGGATTATAATGTCGGTCCATGTAAAACGACGATTATAAGATATTACATTATATTGGCAGCTAAAATGACCGAAACACGGTATCCAGATACACTCGGGTTTTCGGGTCAATGGGTAGTTATTTGAGGAGACTAAATCTCCTCATATAAACTAAAAGGAGCCGTGAGAATTGGAGAGTGGAAGAGAATTCTAAAACCTAATTTCTATTCTCACACAGCCTCAATCTGCAAATTCATCACAACAGACAAAAGTTAACTGTAACTTTTGACAAAACTCAAAACCTTTTCTCATTAGTGAGATCGCGTAAAAGGTTTACTTTCTAGCAAAAGGAAAGGGTATTTCTCGGAGCATCTTGGGTGCAACGATTAGGAGGATATCTACTTTGATATCTCTGTTCTTTACGACAATTGCTAGGACCGGAGGTTGATTTCTAAATCTATATTCCTTTTGTTGTTTTCGTTTATGACTAGTATAATCAAGTTATTACTATTTCGTTATAATCCTATAATAATTGTATTGTGGTAATACGGATTTCCCACAACTTGATCTCGGTCCTTCTCTTCAAAATTGACCTTATAAAAATGTATAGATTGTGAAACTTCATAATCAAGGTTATCACATGTTTCCTCTTCAAGATAATCGTCAAAAATAGGAGGCAATATCGGATCAAACCTCACTTTCTCTTCGTGAATCCCTACAATTGAGAAAATTTCCAACATGTCTTTTTTTTTCGGATGACAGTACCCGACGTGAACTGTACCGTTTTTTTTTTTTTTTACCTTCACGCCTTGAATAACAATTCATTAGAACCGTGCTCCTGAGATAAGTAATCAAATTCGCATCATACTCCCTTTCTTTTGATTGAATAACAAATTCGCATGATACGATAATTATTAACACCCCTTTTTTTTTAAAAACGCTTCCGCAAAATTTTGTATCATATGGTATCAGAGCTTAGGCTCTTGATTTTCTTAAATTCAAGACGGTCCTAGGCGCATCAAATTCAAGTGTTGAAATTCTGATTGCGATTGGAATTCAAGGGTTAAACTCGAGCGAGTTAGCTCGAGGGTTAATCGGTTTTGATCTCTAGAGCACCTTCTAGTAACTTGTTTTTCAAGGGGTGGAAGTAAAAAAAAAAGTTTCTATTCTCGTTCGTCTGGGTACTATTCACCCGGGAATAAAAAACAGTAAGACATGTCGGAATTGTTCTTATTTGAAAGCACCTACGAGGAGATCGAACCCGGGGGATTACATGATATCAAGAATTGGGCCGATTCTTTTCAAAGAAAGGGAGTATGATGCGAATTCGATACGTCTTTTAGATGATCAAGCATTTAACGGGTGACAACATATGGATTAATGGCTTGACTGGATTTATTGTTTGTCATTATATTTATTAATAATTATCTTTAATAATGTTTTGCTTAATTACATAATAATAGCTAGTCTTTATGTGTATCATTATGTGACATAATAACTAGTCTTAATAGCTGTCTTTTAGCTTTCCTCTTTGTTGGTTTGTAAGGCTATTTAAGGGTCATTTCAATTGCTTTATTTGTAATAGATCACAGGACAAGAAAAAAAGAAAATACATTGATTGTCGAGTTTCAATCAGTTCTTTCTTATTGTTTGACGCGTTTTCAAACACTAACCCGGAATGTAATCAATAGGTCTTGATTATAGTTCACCATTGTTCGAATTATAGGTCTAGTTCGAGCAAATATCACATTGTTCTGAGTTCTTGACGGAATTCAAAGCAAATATCCCTTATTTCATTATTGTTCTTTATTCTTTCAAATCGCTTCCGCCAAATTTCGTATCAGGTTTTTGACCCGAACTCCAAATAAACTCTAATGACTATCAAAATGACTGTATCGGCACGTAGATGATGACCAAGGGGTAAACACAAGTATTTGAGCTATCACTTGACGATAAACTTATGAACTATCATAAATCGTTTAGCGTACCAAACATGCGGCCCAATCATCACTGGGTGGTTGGCGGAAGGTGTAGAACTGAGGTATCTACAATTAGTTATCACCTTCTAAAAAGAATTATGTTTAGATTTGAATTATAAATTTCATTTGTAATTAGCATACATGATATATTAAGCTATTAGCTTGGTCGAGTAGTTTTTGTAGTACGATATGTCGTCGTGAGTTTCTACTTTGTCTTGTTACTCAGACGGCTTAAAAAATCAATAATGAAACTAATTATTCAGATGAAAATTAACATAAAGCCAGGGGAATAACACGGGTTTGAAAAATCGCAAATCTGTGAAAAATGTTAAACCGGTTTTTCATTTACTCAAACCTGTATAGGAAAACAAACATGATAACTTGGACCCGTGTATATATAAAATAAAAAATTCTAACTATTTTTCCTTTATTAGAATTTCTTAATTAGTGAAACGGGTCCAAAGAATTCTGACATGTGCACGTTTAAGACGGTTTAGTCAAATTATTAATATTTAATTCCGTAAAATTATCATATGAATAGATGATAACGAAAATTAAACTATAATAATGTTATAAACTTTAAAAATCTTACTAAAATTTAAATGGCACTATCGATAGCACTATAGTACCATCTCACCCGCCACAACTCTTACCTCTACCCTTCACCCCACTATCGCCTTTATTAACTGATTACTATCCTCGAATATATACAGATCTTATTTATAAGTTAAATAGGCGTCCAAATGATTTTCATGAAAAATAAATCATCAAGCAATAAGGTTTTTTTAATTTTTTTTAGGTTAAAGAATTTTTTTAATCTGTTTAAACTACTCTTTTAAGTAGTTTCGATTAATGATTTCAAATTGTTTATTGTCATTTCATCGACTTTATAAATCGAGTGCTTAGATGAATATATACGCTTTTATAAGGAATTTCTTCCATATATATTTTTCATCTTTTTAAGTCTTACAATATTTTTATTGTTTATACGTTATTATTAAAAAGATCTATCATTTTCGTCAATAATCAGTTATTGATTTTTTATCTATGTACAATAATTAATGCAAATAGAAAAGTAGTTCTAAGTAATTTTTTAATATTTATTTTTGTTGGATTTTTTTCTTTTTTTTTACCCTTGCAGTTTTGTAAATTGTTTTGAATATTTTTTTTTTGAATTGTTGTGGATTTCGTTGCGAATTATTGTAACATAAACCATATTGTCTTAACGGAAATTTCACATGGTACCCTCGAGGTTTGCCATTTTGCACGAAATACCCAAAATTTTGATCTAGAAAACTTTAAGAGGTCATAACTCATGTTTACGAGATCAGAAAGTGACAATTTTTTTTTTCAAATCAATCGTCTTTCCAAGTACTACGATTTGAAAAAACAAAATTGTCGAGTTCGGAATTCGTAACCAAGAGATATGCTCGCTCAAAGTTTGTTCGGTCAAAAAAACTTTGACATGCAATAACTTCTAGCTACGGGATCCAAATACAATAATTTTTTTTTTCAAATCGTAGTTCTCGGAAAGATGATCGATTTGAAAAAACAAATCGTCACTTTATGATCTCGTAAACACGAGTTATGACCTCTTAAAGTTTTCTAAATCAAAATTTTGGGTATTTCGTGCAAAATGGCAAACCTCGGGGTACCATGTGAATTTTCCGTTGTCTTAATTAATGTAATTCTTATAAGTGATATACGGGTTCTCTAAGAAATTAATTCTCAAAGCAAAGTGGTCCCTTAAAATTTTCTACTTTTAAGGACGACGGGACAAATAAGTCTATTGGTTGTTGCTTTAATTAATAAGGATGACGTGAAAGTAATAATATTAGCTACGAAAGTACTAAATGTGTCTCATAATTTGTTTGTTGCTAAATTTTACCTCTCATCATAATTTTAAGATTTAAATAATAAATAAAGGTAGCTCGGGCAAAAACGGGCCAAACCTAGTAACCCTATATAATATAAGGCAAATTCTTGTTTCAGACGGTCACTTTTTGTCTAAAGCTTCAAGTGGAGTGTTTAGACGGAAACTCCATAGGGGTTTTGTGAGCACTTTATGTTAAAATGTAACCACCATGGTACAGTCAATGTTAGAGCTTATGGTAAATAGTTTTCCAAAAGTGATCACATTTGACAATAAAATGATTACAAAATTCCGTCTTTTGGTTTCAAATGAGAATATACCGTTTGAAGGGAGACCACTCATAATATAATACTAGACTTGGCAAAAGCAACCTAGCCCGAATGACCGACCCGAAAAAGTTGACTCGAGACCCAAAACTAACTCGAATAGTAGAACCCAAATTAACCCGGTTCAACCCGAGTTTAGCCAGATCCGTAACTGACCTGACCCGAATTAATCTGACTCGAAGCCACTCGACCCGAAACCACCTAACCTAAAAATGACCCGATCTAAATGAGCCGAAGTGACCTGAACTAGCTAATATAAAGTCTCATTTAATATTATTACATTAATTAGACTTAAGCCAATAATTCCTTAAAACACTTCTTTACAATAACTTAAAAAGATTATCTTTAACATTATATTGCGACACGTGTCAATGTTAAGATCTCTTAGAAACCTTCATGTGCCAGACTTGGAATCACCATTTAGTAATTTTTTAATTAATTAAGCTGACTCAAATTAACCGGAACTAACCCGAGTCAAATTAACCCGACCTGAAATAACTATTGACCTGAAAATGACTCGACCCAAAAAAAACCTGACATGCTTACCTGATTAAGAAACCCAAAAGACCCAAACTAACCCGATAATATGTCAAACCCAAGTTGACCGGACTCAAAATGGCCTGACCCAAACCCAACGCGACTAACCCGTTTGAGAGGTCTATATAATACCACAAATTCTCATTTGTGAGACCGACCCGTCGCAAGCTTGCGACGGGTCAAATCCCCCTCACAAAGAGCAAGTGGAGGGGCAAGTGGGGTGCAAATGAAGCCCCCACTTGTCTTTAACACTTGCTCTTTGTGAGAGGGATTTAACTCGTCGCAAGTTTGTGACGGGTCGCCCCGTCACAAGCGAGACTTGTTGATATAATACTCCTTGTTGCTTAGGAAATTAAATAGACTAAAAAATAATTAAGAAACAATATGGGAAAAGATTAAAGTGGTAGACGAGGTAGAGCCCACAATATCCAGTTGTCTGACTGTTTAAAACCTTTTGATGGCTTTATATATCCGACTAAATCCGTTGCTTCTAAACAAGTTTTCTCATCACATATTCACATAATCTAAATCCACATTATTAGACTAGTCCGTCCACAAACAGTAAACAACAAAACAAAGGAAAAACATGAAGATGAAAAACATGAACAATTTAACATGTTTACTATGTCTTTTATTAATCTCATTCTGCTCAATTTCTGTCACAATTGCTAGCAGAATTAGGCCATTTATCCAAAATCACAATAACAACTTGTTATTTACTTCCAAATTTAACAAGATTTATGACACCTCCAACTATGGCAAACGTCAGCTTTCCAATGGATTGGCTCAAACCCCTCAGATGGGGTACTTTTTCTTTTTATTTCTTCATCTTTACAACTTTTAATTCATTCATGCATGCCCATCTCTTTAATTTTTCTTATTGTTTGTTTTTTTGTTCAAAGTTTTGATTTTTTGTTTTTGTTTACTTAATATCAATAATGGTTTTATTGTGATCATGGGTTTGACCTCAAGTTTATGATTACTTTACTTTTTTTTTTATATATATTAATTTTGCTTAATTAGATGCAAGTTCATCATCTTTGACCATCAATTTTGTGTGATAAATAGTTGGATATTTTTTATTTGATTATATATAAATATAATGATAGATTGTAGTCTATATATAGTAAGCTAATTGTGTAGTTTAATGTGATGATGAGCAGATGGAATAGCTGGAACTTCTTTGCCTGTGAAATCAATGAGACCCTCATCAGAGAAACTGGTATGCATTCTTACTCTTCACTTTTTGACATTGCATGTTCTGATTAATTTGAATATTTGAGTTATAATAAAATCATGGTTATGATTCTTTAGCAACAATTATTTTATTTTAAAGGTTGATACTTTGTGTTTTTATATGATCTTATTTCTGATTGAAAGGGTCTGTATTAATTTCTAATTCGCAAATTCTTATTTCAAACGAACCATTTCCGTCTGAAAAATAAGACAGGGTTGTGTTGCCACTTTTTGGTAAAATGTAACCATGGCTTATAGCATCTTGTTTTCAATTGCAGTCACATCTAACTGTAAAATGGTTTCAAAATCTCGTCTTATTGCTTGAGACCAAAATGGTCCGTCTGAAGTAAGACCAAAATGATCCATCTCAAGCAAGACCAACTTTTTCTTCGCAAATTCTCATTTCAGACGAAATTATCTGTCTTAAGGCTTAATACGAGTTAAATAATGACTCAATTGTATTGATAAGACAAACATCTTGTGCTTCTAATTATATTAAGTGCAAATTCTTTTTTGATTGAAAATGCTCTGAAACCCTTTATGTTACTTCTTTATTTGAAGGAGTAGTCTTAATTAAACAAACTGACTTGACCCTTGATCTTTCACTTTGGCAGCTGATGCGCTCATTTCAACCGGATTGGCTGATTTGGGATACAATTATGTAAATATTGGTGAGATTTTTCGTGCTCCTTTCAATCTTTCTTCTTTTTTCGTATTCTTTTGATTCTGTTGATGTACTCATTTAGTGCTCTGGTTGCAGATGATTGCTGGTCCAAGGCAGTGCGAAATTTAGAGGTCAGCAAATTGTTACAGTACTTCTGAAATCGAGATTTTTGTAACAGCAGGAACAGCTGCCTGGGTTTTCGATGATTTTTGTTGCATGTTTATTTTCCATTTCAAATAGTTAATGTACTTCGGCCGATGATATGATAGTATAAAGCCAAAATGACTCACTAACCTCTCCCTGCTTCCATATTGAGATTTCTCTCGGAAACAACCTCTTTGCATTTTCTAAAACATATGGTTTATACATCAAATCTCGGCTACCTTGGAATAGGCGGGACTGCGGGAGCCTTTGAGCCTTTGAGGTCTTGGCGTAATCTTCTTTGTTTTATTCGAGATATAATAACAAAAATGCCTTAGGGTCAGTCAGATATATCAGAGCATTAGAAGCTTAAACTTTGGAATTGTTGAGATTACTTACTCTCATAGCTTGTTCTCCATAATGCAGGGAAAGGTGGTACCAGACCCAAAGACTTTTCCTTCTGGAATCAAGGCACTTGCAGACTATGTTCATGCCAAGGGTCTAAAGCTTGGTATCTATTCCGATGCGGGGTACGGTATACTATACATGTCTTAATTTTGATAAAAGAGTAATCAGTCTTGTATGCGCTCGGAGTATTATTTAATATATGCCACGAGGTCAATTCACTAATTCAAAATTTTATTACAGGGTTTTTACGTGCCAAGTTCGTCCAGGGTCTCTCTTACATGAAAAGAGTGATGCAGCACAGTTTGCTTCTTGGGTCAGTATCCGTTTTTTTATTCGAACTTTACAATTTACTTGGCTTACTTTTGATGCATACAAGCAAGGGCTTTTACTTTTCTCTATCATGTCTGTTTATACAGTGCAGAAGGCAAAAAAGCAAATTTTAGAATAGCATGTCTAGTAGACTAGTAGAAGTGTGTTTTTTTGAACGAATATCTAGTAAAACTTAAGTTGAAGAAAACGCTAAGAACTTTATCTTTATGTTTTATATTATAGTTATACGGGTTTTCCACGTGGTGAGTTTGTGAGATATTGGGGGCTGCCAGGCAGGGACGAAGCTAGGACGAAATAAGAACCCGGGCCGATTTCATTTTATCGATGTATACTCATTTATCGAGGACCTCACATTCTCACACCACTTATTCAATGTTATCTATATTTAATACAAGGATTTTTAGATGATTTATATAAAACATACAAACTACTCCATAATATTTATTCTTATTTAATCTTTGAAACATTGATTATTTCCAAGTAATATTTTATAAAGATTTTTTTTAATTACAGTGTTTCGAATGAATAAAATTAAAAGTATAAATAATAATAAATTCCGTATAAGACGATTTTATGGCAAATGAAAGTTGAACAAAAATCGTACAAATATCAAGAAATTAAGAAAGCTTAAGAAGCAAAAAAGAATACAATAAAAACTCCTTTGGCCTCGAATCGAACCTGGTACCTCTAGAGGGGGTATATAATTTACCAAATTAACACTCCAACCAATATGCCACACTCAATTATGTGACTATAACTTACTTATATAATAGTTTTTTAGAAAACTTTGCCCGGGCCATGGCCCATCCGGCCCGGGCCTAGCTTTGCCATTGCTGCCCGGGGTTCATCAACCAAAACCTTAAAGTGATGGTTGAGGCTCATATATTATAGTTATATTCTATTATTACAAATATACATGACTTTTATATTAAGTATTATCTGATCTGAGTGGACTATTTGATATAGTTAGGGGTAATTGGGGGGGCTCTCTAATATAGATACTGGATAATTGGTAAAGCTGCTTACGTACTACCAGGATTATAGCTCGATTGTTGTATTTGTGTAAGCTTTCATATGAACCCAAGTGAAATTTGTAGACTGATTTTAATTTTGATGTGTACCGGCTTTGCTTCCTCTGATGTCTGAATTCACAAAGAACGCTGTTGTTGACATAATTGTAACAATTATTGACGTTTTGGATGCAGCCATTACTTTGAATAATCGTTGCATCTTCCCTTTGCTATTTCTATTCGTGTTTAGTTCACTTATACCTTTACTTTGCTATATTCAGGGGGTGGATTACTTAAAGTATGACAACTGCTACAATCTGGGCATACCACCAAAAGAAAGGTCCGTTAATATCCAATGAACATGACATGACATATTATATACATTTGTTTACGGGTCTTGAATAGTTCGTTCATTTGTGAGCTTCAGATATCCTCCCATGCGTGAAGCACTTAACGCCACTGAGCGCCCAATTTTCTACTCACTTTGTGAATGGTAATCTAACTTCTTTTTACAGAATTTGAACTTACTAAATTATTGGAAAACAGTGAAATAAAGTATTCCGGTTTTTTTAATTATGTAGGGGTGTTGATGACCCTGCTTTATGGGCTGATCAAGTTGGGAATAGCTGGAGAACAACAGATGACATAAATGATTCATGGGCTAGGTTAGCACGCTTAACTGCTCTGTCCCGTCTGTAACATTTATTTGGATGAGTGTTTATCCGTAATACTCTACTCTGCTTGCGCCTTCAATTAGTAACTTTTGCTGACCTACCTTCTACTTTGGCCACTCAGCATGACGTCCATTGCTGATCTCAATGACAAGTGGGCATCCTATGCAGGTCCTGGTGGATGGAATGGTAAGTTTGTGATCATATACATCTTTTAACTGATTAGCATTAGTAGACCTATTGGATTGGTCGGATTTGAGTGGGTCAAAAGATTAGATCAACATATCCAAGCCGTAAAATTGCGGGCCGTTTTGGGATCACATTATTTTGGGTCAGGGGTTAAGATTTTCTGGTCCATGCTTAAGAAAGTGTTTGAATCAGGTTTGTTGGGTCCGGTCTTATCTTTTGAGTCCCTTAAACTATATTTTTAACCAACGTGTTCTTTGTGTTGTCATTCTGGTTAGATCCTGATATGTTGGAAGTTGGCAATGGAGGGATGAATTACCAGGAGTATCGCTCACATTTTAGCGTTTGGGCCTTGATGAAGGTGATGTACTTATTGATTCTTTGATCCACAACAATGATTTTTAATAGCTATTACTGATTACTGATTCTTTTTCTGAATCTGTAGGCTCCTTTGTTGATTGGTTGTGATGTGAGAAACATGACCGCTGAAACAATGGAAATCGTTGCCAACAAGGAGGTGATCGCTGTGAACCAAGGTATTGCCACACTATCAATTGTTTTACTTTTATTCTAATCCTATTTTCAATTTTGTCGAACTAAAATGATGTAAATTTGACCGTAACAGATCCCCTTGGTGTCCAAGGAAGGAAAGTTCATGCTTTCGGACCTGATGGTTGTCAGCAGGTAATCCAATTGCCAATAATTTAAAACATTTGGTTCTTGGTTAGTATTCCTTAGGTGAAACCAAAGACCAGTACTTGACTTTGTAATAGGATAGAATAAGTGATTGCGCTGTTATTTATTGTTTGGATTGGTCTGATACACATTGTGTATCGGTTGCAGGTATGGGCAGGTCCTCTGACTGGAAACCGGATAGCTGTTGTCCTTTGGAATAGATGCTCGAGTTCTACCACCATATCTGTTGGCTGGGGTGTACTGGGAATTCAGTCGTCTGTCAGTGTTTCTATCAGAGATTTGTGGGAGGTACTCTAACTGCTTTCATGCCCTTTTTGGAATGTTTGAGTTATCGTAGATTCTACAATTAACTCAAGAATTATAATTCATGTTTCCAATGATAATCTTCTGATTTTGACTTGCACTAAAAAAAGGAACATAAGAATGTGGCTGGGAAGTATGTGGGTTCAGAAAGTATAATGACCATTAATAACACGCAGTGTAGAAAAAGAAGAAGAGTCGAGTTAAGGAGATTATTGATAGATAAACTTTATCTGCTCGTGAGTCCGTGGCTTTGTTGGAGACCTCAGGGTTCGGAGCATTAAACTTGGCATGTTCCTGTATAAAAACTCCAAAGCTTGAGTTTTGTAGTTGTCATGTAGTCGGTATATTTTATTTCGACCCTAAGGAATGTTGGATTCTCGACACACAGCTATCACTAAAATAAAATCATATATAATTAAATACGAATAATATGCGGGAACTTATTACAACTGAGACCAAGTATAAATCTGAGTGAGTCATTATCGTAAGAGTAACCTAATGACGGCCCCTTTTTTTGTTACAGCACAAGGAAGTTGCAGTAGATGCAGTATCATCATTTGGTGTTCAAGTCGATTCTCATGGTTGTGCTATGTACGTTTTCACGCCACAAACGGGAACACACTCGGCTATGTAGTTCTCTTTATGTCATATAATCACCGTTGTTTGGAAGGATATATATATATATATTGTTGAATCATTTTCGTGTGTGTAGTATAGAGCTATTTGTAATGGTGCGTTGTGCAACTTCGTTATAGCCAAATGCATATAGCAGGCTCAGAATTTGGGCATTTTATAGGACCAAAATGAGTTGTAGAATGCTATAGTGTCTGTTTTGTAAAGTATACGCATTGTATCATTTGCCAATTAGCTGGATGATTATCATTATCAATTTGACTTCCAACATTTTATGGATTCACGTCTTATGTCCCTTTTAGATTAACTTAGCTAGCCGACTCAAGGTTACAACTCCCCCAAACAAGCAAGCCACATCGACTCTCACTAACGATTGCATAGCTAAACTAAAACAATGAGTCTCATACACGAGTATCATACGAGTTTTAAGAAGACGGTGAAAACACGAGTAAAACATCGAGTGCTTTCGAAGATAAAAGAATTGATAAGACGTTGAAAACCAACACACAAATCCTTGAAAACCGGTTGGTCTATGCATGTTTGTCTTGGGGTTGTTTTCTTGTTGCGTGTCGTTTTTATGATCTTGTGTGGTATCTTTGGGCTTCATCGGTCTGTCCGGGGACGGGTTGTGGTTTGGTGCGAGTGTCTTTGTTTGTTCGGTTGCAGTGTCTCGTTTGTTGGGGCTGGGGTGGTTGGTGGTGCTGGAATGTCACCTGATTTGATTCTGAGTTTCAGAGGGCTGTATTCTCGGTTGTTTGGGACAATAGTTGGTTGACGTATCTTAATCTGTGTAGTTGTGACGCGTTGGATTGTTTGGGTTACGGTTGGTTTGTGGTGGTGGGTGGATTGGATGTGGTGGTTCTTCAACAAATTCAATGCGAACCCATATCTTATCTTTCAGTATGTTAATACAAATAATATCCCTCTATTGGAGACTTTTCGATGGGGTTAGCTTTGTTCTTAGTCTTTCCTTGTGGTACTTATTGTCTAAGACTAATAATTACTTCTGTGGGGAGAGGCGTTACTCGGTTCCTTTAGGCGTTAACGTTTATTTTCTATGGAATAAAGGCCTCTCAATGACGTCATTACTTAAGGCTATGACACTAGTGTGTGTTGGTTTTATCATGAACGTTCATTCGAGGTTTTTGGTTGGGGGAGCTCTTTGTCTTTTCTTGTCAGATTACTCGGCTTCTTGTCTTGGTCTTTGGACTGTAGGGATCGATCACCATGGTGTACGATAATTTTCTCCGCTGAAGCCAAGCTTGTTCGGCTCGCTCTTCCTCTTTTCTTTCCACGCACTTGTGGCGTAAGTGCACCTGGTCCGGTTCTGTTGTAACGGAGGCGTCCCGTTATCCGACAGTTAGTTGATTAGGGTGATAAGAACAAAATACAGCGAATAACAAATAAAGATGACACACAGATATACGTGGTTCACATGTAAAATAATTGGCTACGTCCACCCGGAAGGAGAGCAAATTTTACTATTGTGGAGATAATAGTACAACAATAGACCGATACACACGCGTTACTAAGAGCCAAAAGTGTACCCAATTCTACCAACAAATATAGTAATCTCAAATAGACAAAAGAGACTACTCTGCCGAGATGAAGGACAAACGATCTTGAGGCCAGCAAGATCCAAACAGACTCCTTCGATCTCCAAATTCAAAAGAACACCAATCAACTCGAGCCCGGAACAAACTGAAGCTTCCTCCCAAAGGAAACCTCACAAATCGACTCTAATAAGATTGTGCTTACCAATATTATCTCCACCTCCTTCTTAATTATTCTAGGCTAATATTAGGGTCTTTATATAGATTTATTCCACCCTAAAATAAGAGACTTAGACTAATTAGGAAACAAAGACAATTAGGAAATTATTAATAATAATTTCCTAAACCAACACTAATAGGAAACAAAGACAATTAGAAAATTAATTAATAATTTCCTAAACAAAGACAATTACCCAATTTCCTATTTTCTTCTTGTCTTAACTTAATCCGTCTTTGACACAAATTCAAGGCATAAATTCCTAACAGGTTCGTTGTCGTATGGGAGTTGTTAGTAATACTGATGTTTTGGATGATGTTGCTCGCAGCCGATGTACTTTCTTCCACGAGCACGGCGAGGATACCACTCGTAGCACGGGTCATATAACAGATTATTTCCGGAAGACTTTTTATTAAGTTTGGTTTTTATTAAATGAGTGCTCATATAACAAATTTTAGCTGCTTCATCGTAACTACTCAAGACTTTTGTCGACATATATCGATTCCTTAACGTCCATATATATAAATGTCGTTATTGTAACATCATTAAAAGCACTAAATTAAGAACATCCAAAACTCATCACATGTTAATTACATGTTAGCCTAATATTGGTCTACTCTTATATTAATCAATGCTAACTTTAATCAGTAAAGCAATGGTTATATGAAATTCAACCACGAAAGCATTCTTTGGCAGCACTTCATCGAGTCACCATGTATGAAGGTATTCCACGCAACGTATTTACAGATACTTCAACCCCACGTCTCCTCCGTAATCATTTCCCACCCTAGTGTCAGTTTAATATTGCGGTTATTTTTCTACCATTACTTTTGACACAAAGTCCAAGGAGAACGGAAGGGGATCATTTGCGGTTATTATTAATCGATGGCACTTGGCAAGTGGATAACAATGGATGTGGAAGATTAAATAAGTGTGAGATTTAGATCAATTGGATTGGGTTTTGGTCGGGTCATTTCTGTTTGGTCATTTTGGATTTGTAGGATTTATGTTTGGAACATGTCGGGCCGGGTCTTTTCGGGTTTAGGATATTTTAGATATGTTATTATCAAGTTATACTAAGTTTGATGTCCGGCCTCGTCCGGGCTACCTCTATTTCCATTTATATTTTATTTTATATGATATATAATTGCGCAAAGACATGCACAACTCACATTTACCATTTATATATGTCATATTTAAAAATTATGATGAGATGCAAAATTTATCGAAAAAATTATGAGACAAATTCACTATTTTTGCAGTTAATATTATTATTTTCACGTCACCACATACTAAGCTATTACTATTGTTAATTTTCTACCTTTGTTGTTATTACTACTACTTTCACTACTCCCGACGTTATAGTAATTTTTAAATAAATATTAAATATTATTTTATAATTATTTAAACACTAATTAAAGTAAAATTTAATTATCTTTTGTGAATTTTGATTTATTTATTTCCTATAATTTCCAAAACTTAACCTTCCCAATATTGATTGATATTTTAAACAATTTACAACTTTATACATTTTAAACTATATAGTAAATGAATTTTTATATGTTTATGTCATTACACTACTAACCCTTGGTTTCCGGATAATATTGATGGTATTGATAGGGACAATTGCTAGTGTGCAACAATAAACATCCGAGTCGGATCTATTGAATTTGGATTACGAGTCAATTTCGGGCCCTCAGTTTGAGTGTCGGGTCGGACACTTATCGGGTTATTCGGACAGACCCATTTGTCAGGTCTACTAGTGAAGGCCGTGGCAGGCCTCTAACTTTGCACAACTCTAGCATCGCTAGCAAGCCAGCCTTGCAATGCCTTTAAGCTGGGCCAGAAAAATTTAAAACCCATGAATAAACTTGGGTTGTGAATTGTGATGGGCAGTGAAGTACGTAGCACACAGCCCAGTTCAATTTCCAAAAGAATAAACACTAATAATAATAAGTTCGAGTTTAGTAGACCAGTTTGCAAGCGTAATTGAAGAATGTCAACATTCCAACCTACATTAATAATACGGAGTAATCCGTTTTGGGCTGCACGAATTTCGAGATCCCGGAATAAAATTACGGTCTTCTAGTCATACACTAACCAACTCAAGCCAAAATAAAGAAAGTACATTTTGTCTTTCTTCTCAGACGCGTTATTTTGGTCTGAAACAATAAAATGGGATTTCGTAACTATTTTACAGGCAAATGTGACCACTATTGAAAAACAAATTACCCTAAGTAGTAATACTGGTTATACCATTGTGGTTATATTTTATCATAAAAGGTCACGTATGCTCCGTCTGAAGTTTTAGGCGAAAAGTTAATTGGAAATAAATATGATAAATGAACCATCTCAACCAAAACCTAAATTTTGGTTTGTTCAATATATACAACCTAGTGAATTTAATTCTATCTATGGAAACTAGTAACTTAGCATTTCCTAATCTAATTGGTACAAAGAATAAGAGAAGGAAGAAAGAATAAGACTAATTGGTACATTTCCTAGACGGGTGTAGAAAATAAGGACGATACATTGAATATCGTCCTAATACCCCCCCCCCCCCCCCCCCCCCCCCCCCCCCCCCCCTCAAGTTGGAGCATGAACGGTAGAAATGCCTAACTTGTCCTTTATAGCATGAAAACGGGTACGGCCCAAGGCCTTCGTCAAGAGATCCGCAAGTTGAGAGTGAGTGTGAAGATAGCGAGGAGAGATAACACCAAGGCGTATTTTATCACGAATGAAGTGGCAGTCGATCTCGATATGTTTCGTGCGCTCATGAAAAACCGGATTGTTGGAGGTGTAAATAGCCGCTTGATTATCACAATGCAGAGGAATGGGATAATCCGAAGATATGCCAAGACATCGAAGAGGACCCTTGAGCCATAAAATTTCACAAGTGACCGAGGCCATAGCTCGGTATTCGGCTTCAGTGGAAGATCGAGAAACATTAGCTTGTTTCTTGGTTTTCCAAGAGATTGGGGACCCACCGAGACAAACAAAATATGCCGTAATAGAACGACGAGTAATCGGACAACTTGCCCAATCTACGTCACAATAAGCAGTAAGCTCGAGTGGCTGGTCAAGGCGAAAAACAAGGCCCTGTCCCGGACTGCCTTTCAAATATCAGACCACACGTAAAGTTGCATCCCATTGAGAAACAGTCGGTTTTTGCATAAATTGGGATAATATATGAACCGAATAACATATTTTGGGACGAGTTAGAGTGAGATAGATAAGTTTTACCAACCAGACGTCGGTATTTTGTACTATCTTCGAGCAAAGGGTCATCGGCAAGGGCAAGGCAATGTTTTTCGGCCATGGGGACACTAGCCGGTTTGCACCCAAGCAATCCTGTTTCAGACAAGATATCAAGGGTATACTTACGTTGACAGATAAACATACCCGAAGGACCTCGTGCGACCTCTAGCCCGAGGAAGTATTTGAGCTTGCCCAAATATTTCATCTTCAAACAAGAACACATGTAGGCTTTGAAGGCCACAATAGAGGGAGTATGATTCCCAGCGATAACCAAATCATCGACGTAAACAAGTAAATGTAACTCAATGCCACCTTGTCGATAAGTAAACAAAGAATTGTCGGAAGTACTCATAGAAAAGCCATAAGTAAGTAAGGCTTGAGAGAGTTTGGCATACCAACAACGGGGTGCTTGGCGGAGGCCATAAAGGGACTTAAGAAGGTTACAAACCTTGCCTTTCACACCACGGATGAAACCCGGAGGCATACACATATAAATTTCTTCGGACAAATCGCCATGAAGAAAGGCATTGTGAACGTCCATTTGATGGAGCTCTCAATTACGGATGGTGGCAACAGCGGCGAACTGTAACCATTTTCACCGTTGGAGCAAAAGTCTCATGAAAGTCAAGGCCCTCTTTTTGATGATTGCCAAGAACAACCAAACGAGCTTTAAAACGCTCAATAGAACCATCTGACTTGTGTTTAATCTTGAAGACCCACATACAACCAAACGAGCTTTAAAACGCTCAATAGAACCATCTCACTTGTGTTTAATCTTGAAGACCCACATACAACCAATGACAGATTTGTTAGGAGGCAAATCCTCAATAGACCACGTCTCATTGGTCTCCAAAGAGGAAATCTCATCTGCCATAGCCTGTCGTTAACGGGGATCGGTGAAAGCTTCTTTGAAAGAAGTGGACTCTTTATCCCGAGTAATGGCTACAAGAAAAGTACGATGTGGAGCAGAAAAGGCATCATAATTTACAAATTGTGTGAGAGGAAAGGAACAACCTGAGACGGGACTGGAAGTGGGTGACGGCGATGGAAGGACGGACGCGTTAATGTGATGATAATTAACATAATATGAATGCCGTGAATTGGGAAATTTCAATCTATTACCCCGCCCAAGAGGACTGTCACGTGGGTCCGTAAGGACGTCGCCATTAGGTACCAATATGTCGGAAGAAGAAGTAGCGGGCTGCTCTGAACCAGAATCCGTAGTAGCATGCCCCCTGTGTGGTATCCTCGATAGAAGACCCAGGCATGGAACAAACCGGTGAAGGGATAGGAGAATCATCAAAGTCTAGCGGAATAAATAAATCATCACCAATATCAGTCTCCTCAAGTGGAGAGACGGGGTGAGGTTGGGCGAAGGGGAACACGGATTCCTGAAACTGAACATCTCGGGACCGGAAAAAAATCCTATTATCGAGATCATATAAGTTCCAACCCTTTTGCCGAAATGGTACCCAACAAAGATGCATCGTTTACTCCGGGAATCTAATTTATCAGAGGGAGCCAGATTCTTTGCATAAGTCGAATACCCAAATATACGAAACAAAGAATAATCCGGTTCTCGATCATATAGAATTTTGAAAGGAGTTTTACCATTGAGTAGACGGGTGGGAGTGCGGTTTATGAGATGAGCAGCAGTAAGAACATATTCACCCCAAAAATCATTCGGAAGCCCACTTTTGGAACCGGAGTGCCCGAGCTACGTTGAGTATGTGACGGTGTTTTCGTTCAACCCGGGCATTTTGTTGTGGAGTACGGACCATAGAAGTCTCATGTATGATCCCATGGCACCGAAAATAAGAAGTAAGGGGTCAGAATTCTGTGCCATTGTCACTCCGAAAAATTTTAATATCTCGATTAAATTGGCGTTTGACAAGTGCAAAGAATTCCTTCAACAACGAGGCACTTTCATCCTTTGTTTTCATTAAAAATACCCAAACACAACAGGAATGATCGTCAACAATGGACAAAAAATAATGTGACCCATATGCTCGATTAGAAGTATATGGGCCCCATACATCAACATGAATCAAATCAAATAACGCCTCGGCTTTATTATTGCTTAAACGGAAAGACGAGCGTGTTTGTTTGGCTCGGAAACAAATATCACAAGGCCCATTAGACAAACTATCATGACGAAAATGAGGAAGAAACTTCATAACTTGTAATGACGGATGTCCCAAACGTTTGTGCCAAAGACCAAAACTGCCACCTTCAATCACATTAACACGCCGAGTAACAACCATCGTTATTTGATATAGGCCATGGAGTAAGTCACCCACTCCAATCGTCGTCTTCAAGTTAGGGTCCTGGATTACAAAACAAGAGTCAGTAAATTGAACACTTAAATGTTGGGCCGATAATAGTTGAGAGACCGATAACAACTTACAAGTAAAACCGAGAACATATAAAACATCATCTTAACATAGGAAAGTGTTGATATGAACCTAGCCCGCATGGGTAGCTTGTAAATTAGAACCGTTTGGCAAAGCGACGATAAGAGGAGGCACATGATGAGCGGTTTCAAATAACGAAAAATTGCCACAAACACGAGTAGAAGCACCCGTGTCAATTAACCAAATTAATTTTCGCTTACCATTCAAACGAATTGAATTTACCACCAACGAAGTCCCACCAAAAACCGCATGAACACGGTTATCAGTAGAGGAAATAGGAGGAGTAAAGGAGGTCAGAGCGGAATAAACAGTATGCAGTGACGGCTGTGGCTCGGTTCCCAAGAGTTGGGCGGATACTACGTTTCATAATATGCATTAGTACTCATGTGCCACTGGTCTAAATCTCAGCCACACCTCTGCCTAACGGGCCGGGTGGTATGGCTTCGTCGGCCGTTTTCTTCGTACTCATTCGAATGTCCATTAAGCTTGAAGAGTGGTTAGTGCACAGGCTCCCCCGTACCATGTGCTGAAATTTCACTTCGTGAGTTACTGGAGGCTACCAAGATTTGAACCCGTGACCTTTGGTCACACTAGCTCTGATATCATGATAGATGAACCATCTCAACCAACACCTTAAGGAAGGTGATGGTTGTGCCACAACTATTATATTTATTTCCTATTAAAAGTGTTCGTGTGAAACAATAATTTGCGAAGAAAGCAATCCGAATAATTGAAAAATCAAAGCAAGTGAAGAAAGATGGCACGAGCTGTGACAACCCTCGCGAATGCGGAAATAAAACATACAAGCATGTGATTTAAATAGCGAAACTACGGTGTTTTTAAAACTTTTTACATGCCAATAGAAAATACGAGGAGTGTCAAATATTACAAACCAAATAAAAATACCACAAGAGACGTAGTATCTCAAAGTGTTAACAAAAGACAAAGTTATTAGCATCTAGCTAAAGAACGTCTAGAGGTGTTTCATCCAGGGACAACGCACGCTAGCTCACACCCGAACCCAAAATAGCATAAGCAAAAAGCCATCCAATCAAGCAACCTGTTCATCCATGAAAAACATGAACGCCACAGTCAGTGGGGAGTAACTCCGGGTTTTCCCAGCCATATCACATTAAACGTACATCCAAGGAAATACAAAAGTAAAATCATGCATATATAGATATACATGTGAGATACGATAAGGATAGATAGGCAATACGAGATATAATGATAAGAGCATATGGTATACAAATCCGAATCCATCATGTTATTCAAAGACTCGGGAAAGACACTCTTAGGCAACCGAATACGCTCACTAGGGCTTGCATCTCATCGTTAGCGGTATAAGTTTGATAAGATTGAGACTCGACAATCAAACCATGCCAAGTCATGCAATGACCATGAATAAATCCATCATTTATCATCCATTCAAACAACCCAATACATAGACGGTGCCCAATCATGCAATGACCATGAATAATATCATGAAATCACGCATTCAAGAACGACGACACAAAACTACTCTCTCAGGTGGAATGAAACGCACTAGCACTTGTACATGGCAATATTATACAGGCATCCACGAGATAAGCATTTCCCTGAACCAACACTATGACATTTCTTAATGTAGACTAATTTCTCCTGGTAGCACGACATCATAATACGGTCCTAGTCTAAACCTGGC
>JAIUZE010023464.1:0-29096 GCA_022085475.1 Heliosperma pusillum
GAGACGAACTTACGTGAATTCCGACAAGAAACGAGGGAGCTACGATCATCCAAAGATTGGATCTAAGAGGGAGGCAAGCTTTTATGGTTTCTTAGTGAGGAAGAAACAAGATGTTGAGTTGTGTGAATGAATTAGGTTAGGGTTAGGAGGGAGTATAAGTAATGGGTGAGTCGGAAAGTCAACAAAAGTCAAAGACGGCTTAAAATTCAAGAAAAGTCAAAGACGACTTAAAATTCAAGAAAAGTCAAAGACGACTTAAAATTCAAGAAAAGTCAAAGACGACTTAAAAGTCAAGAAAAGTCAAAGACGACGTAAAAGTCAAGAAAAGTCAAACTCGCCTTAAGACGGGATTCTCATGGAATCTCGCGGAAATTCCAAATACGAACTCGGAAATTCTAAATTCGACTCGGAACATAAAATTCTAAATTAAAACATAAATTTGCTGAAAGGTATCCGTAAAATATTTTCACTAGAAAAATAGGGTACATTTCCGGGTGTTACATCATTATATAAATGTCAAATTTGTTTAAAATGTTTACAAGAATTTTAAAACGATTAATGTTTCTTTCATTTTCTATTTTGTAGTCAAACTTATTTATTACCAATTTCGGCAAACGATAAAGAGGTTCGATCTCCCACACCATCACTCACCACCGTATCATGGCTTAGATCCTTTATGGATCAATGCAAATTTGAAAGAATTGTTCTAATTTGGCGGATTGGAATGGGAAACTTCGCCTAGCCACCAAAGGTGATGGTAAGCTTCGTTACCTCATCTAGGCTTTTCCTACCACTCCTAATGCAAGGCCAACTAACGCCGTAAGAGAAGCCTATGAGACCTACCCAAAAGAATTCGGCCGTAATCAATAATGTCTTGATCTTCTCTATAGATGCCGAGCATCAAAGGAATGTCATAAAGCTGAATTCCACGTGAGATCTACACTAAACTCGTGACCATGTTTTTACGAGCTCTTAGGATCATTCAATATGAAGTCGCTTCTTAATTTTTTGACCTTAAACATGAAGGATGATCAATATGTTTGCTCCCACGTACTTAAATGATTGAGCATGTCGAGATACTCAAGAAGTAAGGAATAGCGATTCCTGAGCAACTTGTCATTGACCGCATACTCCACTCCCTAAACCGTATCAAAGGTTTTGTTAACTTTTGGGTGAACTTCAACATGCAAAACGTCACCACGACTCTACATGAGTTGCACAAAATGGTTGTGCAAACCGAGCGTGATATGAGCTACCATGCTAGCACAAGCAAATATGTTTTTAACATCAAATGACAAAAGCAAAGGGAAGTTCAAGAAGAGTGGACACAAAGGGAACAAGCCCTCACCTTCTAAGGACAAAGAAAGGCTGTTGGGAATAGTTATTCTAAGTCTAAGAAGGGTATCGCCTCCAACAACAAGTGCCATTATTGTAATGTTATAGGCCATTGGAAACGTATTTGCCCCAGATATTTGGGAGATATTAAGATTGGACGAGTTCTTCCAGTAGATAATAGTTCATCCGGATGTTTATGTGATTGATATTAATCTCAACTTTGGTATTTTAATACAAGTTGTAGTTCTCATCCTCCTAATTAGATTAAGGGCATGAGATGAAAGATAAGGCAAAGCAAGCTTTAGGGAATCTCCAAGATGAGGGAGCTAAGGTAGCCACGACATAGAGAAGACCTAAGGATTAGCTTGGCGTTCTTTCTATTTGTCTTTCTAGTTATTTTGAATGTCGTTTTAGAACTTTTGATTTCCGTGTTAGACATGGAAACTGGTTATTATTTCCATTTTGAAAGACAATTGTTGTACTATATAATGATAGCTTGGTTTTAAACCCAAGTCATTATGTTTGTGGAATTTATGTTCTAAACTTTTCATTATACAAAGTTAATATCTTAAAGATAAAGTATTGTGACAAATTGATCATATGAGAAAATATAATGATTTGATCATTATAATCACCTAAGTTATGAATTGGATTCTCACTTATGGACTTGTCACTGAGTATCACAACTTATTTGAAATAAGAAAGATCAATTGCATAGTCAAATCGAGTTAATGAACTCGCACTTGGAGATTTACAATCCATATAAGTCCTAAGATAAGATCTTTTAACGCCAATATGACTCCATACGGGTTATGGAAGGGATGAGAACCCTAAATTTGTACAAGACATGGATGAAGATCCAAGTATTTAGCTTAGATAGAACAAGTCTATTGAGAAGTTAGAATACAAAGTCTAAACAAATAAGTCTGCTATAGATCGCTCAAAGATAATACGAGTATTTTAACTCATTAAACCTAGAGCACAAAGCTGTTTGTGGCTCATGGTGTTATCCTTCAAGAAAATATGTGTATTTTCAAAACGATAGAGTAGGGGAAAATTTGCCACAAACTAATTTTTGGATAGAGAGACAAGAGAAAATCTTCTTAAGTCGTCCATGGTTAGAGGCTAGTAGTTAAAATTTTTACTTTTTGAAAGCAATAAGACTATGATCTATAAATGGTTATAATTTCCAATTCGAATTTGTTGCATAAGAGCCTTAAGAATACAAGATGGATACTATACATATAAAATTACTTAGGGAGGTTTCGACCTCCCTAGGGTGAATAAAACTTTAATGTAAAGTATTATAAGTTAAAATATAACCATCTTTGAGATCCAAGAAAATTGCATCTACACCACGTATATGTATGACAAATGACAAAGAGTTGTTAAAAGTTACTTTTCTAAATGGGCATTTAGAAGTAGAAAAGTTGTCGTACATAACTTAGGAGATCAATGTGTGATCCTAAGAGAACACTCATGGCAAAATAAGAGAGAATGGTTTCCTCGAATTGTCGAAGAGCCATGTTTATGCATGTAGTTAAGTGGGAGCTAGATCTATCATGTGTGGACATGAGGATTAGTGGGAGTGAAAAATCATCATGTATGGACATGAAGATTAGTGGGAGCAAAATATCTTCCATGTCTTGTATGTATGAGACATATTAATCATTAGGAATGATGTACTAACATTGCGTTCCGTGGAGGAGTGTTTAGGAAATCATTTCTAGATGAAAAACTTGGAAGAAGCATATTGTATCTGAGGCAAGAATATCTCCCATGTCTCGTATTAGGAGACATATTGGTTATTGGGAATGATGAACTAACATTGCCTTCTGTGGAGGAGTGTTTGAGAAATCATTTCTAGATGAAAGACTAGGAGTAGGTATCCAAAATCTATAGATGAGAGAGGATACACATAATTGCTAATGTTTCCGCCATTAGGCCAATCATATATGCCAAGATATGCACATACCTTGATAAGTTGTATGCTTGGAGCATGATAAGTTGATAACAAGTAATCCACATGAGAGTCATTGGATAGCCTTCAAGAATGTCCATGAGATTCTCGAGGAGAACTATGAGTTTATTCTTGTGTTTGGTAATAATAACTTAGTTGCGTGTTAAGTGTCACACGAACCCAAGTTTCCAAATCTGTAAAGGATCTGATAAAATCCAAGGCTAAATTTTGTTATATTAAAAACGAGAAATAAAAGGGATGATTGAAGTGTCAATCATTGAAAATTTTGTAAATAGAGTCTTAGTACATAATGATGAGGATGAGGTGGATTACAAGGATCTAATAAGTAGACCCTTCCACCAAGATACCCATCACGTGGTTATCATGATAACAAGTGGGAGCATCTTTGAAGGTGAAAGAGCCCAACTCTAGATAGAGATCTAGAAGTGTACTTTGAAATCTTCATTTTATTAGGAATAACGATGATTGGAAAGAAAAGGAGCAATTCATAAAGTTGGAAGTTGGAACAAATGGATACATAGTATATATCCATCATCCAAGCTTTTATTGCATTTAGACAAGATGACCATGAAGTGTAATGGAACTTGTATACTTTAGATTATATGATATGAAGCAATAACATTGTATTGATTGATCATTTGTGATAACCACATTTATCGTTTGAGTTTATAAAACTCATTATTGTGCTTTGTTATATCCAAATAGGTTGTAATGACAGCTTTGAACCCTATTAAAGTGATTTGGATTAACCTAGCATTGGCCCCTAGTTGCTTACATAAGGTGACGTGTCAAAGTGACTGGAGTCTGATGCGATTGATGGCATGTTCAAATGCCATAGAATCATATGAGATGACTAGTCGATCACATAGGCAGACTGTATAAGACACTTTGTTCGGCAGTGACTGCTTATTGAGTTCTGGCAATTCATAAAGCCTGGTCATGGCAATAGCTACTATAGTAATCTTTTTGAGTAAATTCCTTAGACTAGAGACTTTTCGCTCAAGTCGACATAGTTTCTGATTGACTTAGATTTTTACCCCAAGCCATTCTGTAAAAGGGGGTGAACGGGCAATTATTGGGTTATGAAGAACTGTGAGTGTACAAAGGGAATAATGCGATAGGAATTGTCCAATCCCTTGTCAGGGTTATGCAATATCTCAAGGCCACTCGAGGAGTAGTGAACTAAAAATGCATGGGCACGCTCGGAAGATATCTACGGTAGATAATTCCGGTCACTCAGTTACTCTCCAGATAGAGGAAACCACTCAAGATAATCACTGATCGGGCCTGTCGCAAGCCCAATACAAAGATAATTTACCCAGACTAGGCTAATAACAAATTAATGTAATTAGGGAAGTAGGGGTCAATCCTCAAGGAGATGGTATTTCCTATGAATTGTGAATCGTCTCACAATTGAGTTTTATCTAACGATTTTCTGGGTTTTGAGGTTTTGAATTCTAAACTAATAAAGAACATAAATAAAAACAAAATAAAAACAAACTAAAATGAAAACAATAAAGCAAATGATGAATTAACAATAATGAGAAGTATCTAGGGAAGTAGGTTCACACATGTATATTGACATATTGATGAAATTGGATTTAGGATATGCAAATAATTCATTGCGAGTTCGTAAGAATGATGTGTTCATTACAATCACAGATCAGATGGTCTAGCAGGCTTTTAGGCGATTTACTAGGTCTTAATCCACCATGTCATGCTTTTAATCAATCCAACATGGCTACCCTACACCCTAGAAAGGTGACTACTCACTCATGATAATGTTTATGTCTAAGATCATATCAACAATGAAAACTAGGATAGACATGACTAGTTGGTTTTGATAATAATCTTTAAGACTCTTTATAAGGCGATAATAACGACGCTATTTGACAATCTAAGAAATGAAACTACGATTATAACAACATGAAAATGAATCTAAATGATATGAATAGAAAATAACAATCAAATGGAAAACAATAAAGGACAATAAACAAAGGATAAATTAGAGATACCTAGGTGACGATCAACAACGAAAGTGATAACGATAATAGAAATCCCTTGCATAGAATAATCGTTCCTTGAATTACAACACTTGTACCCAACAAAGTAGACTACAAAGATTGAAATTCTTATTGAACTAAACTAATGTTTTTATGTGAAATGGACAGAAATAAACTAAGAACTAAAGACAAAAGAAGAAAATGATCTAAACTAGAAAGACTAAAAACTAAAGAGAAAATGTAAGAAGAAAGGAGATGTTGTGAGTTGTGTGAGAAGTAGATGTGTGTTGAGAACAGAGGCTGGAGCATCTATATATAGTATTAGGGTTTCGTGGAGAAGGGGTCAAACATTAAACATATAAGACAAAAATAGGAAGTTGAAGCATCATGCTCGGATCAGCAGGGATACCTGATCGGTTACACACTTACCCGATCGGGTAAGTTGTCATCTGGAAGTATTTGACAAATGTTTCATCTTCCTTTGCTTTGACTTGACTTCCATCATCCCCCTTGACCTCTTCAATCGGATTTGTTGATAGGGTTTGATGTAAAGCGATGAATTCTTCCGCCTAATTGATTGATCTTACGACAACTACGAAACCGTCTTTACTTCTTCTCTCTTTTGAATTAGTGAACCTTCTTGAAATGCCTTTGACATGGTCAAGCTTGCTTCTTCGAATCGTCGGGTTCTAGGAAAATGCTCGGAAATATAGAAAAAGGGCGTAGAAACGTCACTTTTCCTACAAAACAGGTTAGAACACAGGAATTCACCTAGAAGACGATGTTAGCTCATAAAATGGCTTAACAAAGCACAAATGACATACAAAACCGAGCTAAAATGGGGGTTAAAATCATACAAATATTCACTTATCAAACTCCCCTAAGCTAAACCTTTGCTTGTCCTCAAGCAAACATAACAAACACTACCAGGACAAGGTTGCAAGCATTGGCTACTATACCATCAAGAAACAAATCTCAACGTAAAACTTTGAAAACATAATGAATCATAACCCAAAAGCAACGTGGGCAAGAATGATATATAAACATGGCTGAGATTTATAGCGCAAAGAATTTCACTACAGATTTTTCGGCTCTTGCATGATCTTTTGACAGATGGACTCTCACGGCACACTCGAACACTCAATGTATGTAAAAAGGTGATTTCTTTATGTGTAAATGTTTTTGAGACACTCACCTATCTACGACTTATGAAAATGTGTCCGCAGTCTAATATGGTAAACAATTCAAAACACAAGTAAAAGATCACAATGCACATAGAAAAGAAGCCGAAAAATAAGAAGAAGGCTTTGGGAAATGGGTGAAAGGTGGACAAATAGTTATGGTCAATGTGAAGGTTAGAATGAGCTAGCAAGTGACCAATGATAAATGAATACTCAATCCAAACTTTCGGTGAATTCCCAAATGACGAAAAACGAAGCCAGAAGTAACGGATTGGCTTATTACACACGAAACACAAGGGTAAACTCCTTCTATTGATTTGACATTTTGAGGAGATACTCAAAACTTCTTCTCTTATTTCTTTTTTTTTCTTTCTTTTTCGATTTTTCATTTTTTCTTTTCCTTTTTTGAACAAAACTTCACTTCTTGAACTTTTTCGTTCTCCCAAATTCACTTTGACAGATAAGAACAAATCTTCTCAAAAGAGCACCCATACACCATAGTCTAGCTACTAGCTCAAAAGGTAGGCAGTTTTTATTTGTAGCTATTATTTTTGTGAAGCATTTGTATGAAGGGGCTAATTTTGAGGGGCAAATTAAAGTGAAAAGGCTTCAAATCTTAGTGAATCATGAACGCAATGCTTATAGAAATGAAATGAGAACCATACTTATGCGTTTTGACATGACACACATCACAAGGAGAACTACACACACCTAAATGAGACTGGGTATGGATGTACCAGTCTAAGGAGGTTCTACCTTACAATATATGTAACTTGCCAAATGTTAAGATCAAGCGTACTCATCTATAGATTCATCCCATGCCTACTGTGTACAAGACTTCCCCATGTATGCACAATTCAATGAATATTGAATCATTATGGTTTGAAAGCTCTAAGTTTGGGAAATGTAACATGATAGCATAATAAACAAGCAAGCAAAGCATGAAAAGCATTCAATTGTGTTCAAAATTTTAAAATTTGCTCAAAAATCGTCTCTTTCTCTTTTATTCAAAATTTGAAAATTTGAAAAATGATCAACTAAAATGCAAAATGGGAAAATGCAAAAATGCAATCCCTCCCCCAAGCTAAACATCACATTGTCCTCAATGTGAGCACAAAGACTAAACATGCAACAAGATGCTTAATGGGAAGAAAGGAAAAATGAAAGAAGAATGAAGCTTACTAGCCAGCGCAGACTCCCCCGAGCTAGTCGTTTGGACTTGACAAGGAAGGTCTTCATAGATTCTTCAAAAACTCTTTCATTAGCAAAGAAATCTAACAAAACAACGAAAAAGGGAAAAACAAAAATAAAAATGCAAAAAGAAAGGGAAAACACGGGTTGCCTCCCGAGAAGCGCTTGTTTAACGTCCTGCTCGACGAATTCTTCTATGAAATCATTGGGTTGGGGATTGACGCTCCGTTTAGACAATATCTAAGCATCCGATGGTAGAATTGCTATAGTAGAGTTTCAGTCTGTGTCCATTGACTTTGAATTTTTCACCATTGCTACTCATTAGTTCCACATAGCCATATTTGCTCACATATGTGACAGTGAATGGTCCAGACCATCGTGATCGAAGTTTTCCCGGAAAAATTTTCAGACGGAAGTTGAAAAGAAGTACTTGGTCACCGACATTAAATTCTTTTTTTATTATCCTCTTGTCGTGCCAACGCTTCGTTTTCTCTTTGTAGATCCTAGAATTCTCATAAGCTTGCAAACGAAATTCTTCTAGCTTATTGAGTTGCAAAAGTCGTCTATCAGCGCTAAGCTTAGTGTGTAAGTTGAGTTCTTTGATAGCCCAGTAGGCTTTGTACTCTAACTCAACAGGGAGATGACAGGCCTTTCCATAAACCAACCGATAGAAAGATGTTCCAATCGGGGTTTTGAAAGCTGTACGATAAGCCCATAAGGTGTCATCGAGCTTATTACTCCAGTAAGTTCTAGATTTCGAGACTACTTTCTGAAGAATTGTTTTCAACTCTCTGTTTGAGACTTCTACTTGACCGCTGGTGATACACACCATAATTGGCAAGCAGAGTGTCTAACTGCTTTTCTCCAAAATGAGTTCCTCGATCACTAATCACGGCTCTGGGTACACCAAAACGTGGAAAGATGATCTTCTTAAATAGCCGTATCACAGCTCTAGCATCATTGGTGGGAGTGATAATTGCTTCTACCCACTTAGAAACATAGTCGACAGCGACTAAGATATAACGATTTCCGTTAGAAGAAGGGAATGGTCCTTGATAGTCAATACCCCAGACATCGAATATTTCAACTTCTAATATGCCGTTTTGAGGCATTTCATGTCTCTTGGATATTAGACCCATTCGTTGACAAGCGTCACAAGCCATAACAAAGTCTTTTGAATCTTTAAACATCGTGGGCCAGAAAAACCCGGATTGTAAGACTTTGGCTACGGTTTTGGACGGACCATGATGACCACCATAAGCAGATGAATGCCATTCTTCTAAAACTCCTTTAACTTCCCACTGGGGGATACATCGTCTGTAAAGACCATCTGAGCACTGCTTGAAAACATAAGGGTCATCCCAAACAAAGAATTTTGCATCATGCAAAAATCTCTTTCTTTGGTTATAAGAAAGGTCAGAAGGTAGCTGGCGAGTGACAAGAAAATTGGCCATATCAGCATACCAAGGAGAAGAGTCAGCAATCGCCATTAATGAATCATCAGGAAACGAATCATTAATTGGCGTTGGTAATCCTATTTCAGTTACTCTTATCCTTGAGAGATGGTCAGCGACTACATTTTCTGCTCCTTTCTAATCCCGGATCTCTAGATCGAACTCTTGAAGGAGTAAGATCCATCGGATAAGTCGAGGTTTTGCCTCTTTCTTTGAAAGCAGATATTTCAAGGCAGCATGGTCAGTGTAAACAATGACTTTTGATCCTATAAGGTATGAACGGAATTTGGCTAAGGCATAGACAATGGCAAGAAGTTCTTTTTCAGTGGTGGCATAGTTGATTTGGGCAGGATCTACGGTTTTACTAGCATAGTAAATTGCATGAATGAACTTTTCCTTTCTTTGCTCCAAAACAACTCTAACGGCATAATCACTCGCATCACACATTAATTCAAATGGAAGATTCCAATCAGGTGACTGGATTATAGGTGCGGTGATTTAAGCACGTTTGATTTTGTTGAATGCCTCAAGGCATTCCTTTGTGAAATTAAAAGGTGCATCCTTAAAAAGGAGCTCAGTCAGGGGCTTGGTTATTTTTGAAAAATCTTTTATAAACCGTCGGTAAAAACCGGCGTGGCCAAGGAAACTCTTGAGTCCTTTTACATTAGCAGGTGGTGGCAGTTGTTCAAATATTGGATCTTAGCTCGATCCACTTCAATACCTCTCTCAGAAATGATGTGTCCTAAAACTACACCTTCGTTCACCATGAAGTGACATTTTTCCCAATTGAGAACAAGGTCGACTTCTTCACAGCGTTTTAGTACTTTGGAGAGATTTGTCAAACAATTATCGAAGGAAATGCCATAGACGCTAAAGTCGTCCATAAATACTTCCATGATAGTTTCAACAAAATCGGAAAAGATACTAGTCATGCAACGCTGGAAAGTGGCAGGTGCATTACACAAGCCAAATGGCATTCGGCGATAAGCGAAAGTACCATAGGGACAGGTGAAGGTGGTTTTCTCTTGGTCCTCAAGGTGGATAGGAATTTGGAAAAATCCTGAGTAACCATCTAGATAGCAGAAATATTTGTGACAAGCTAACCTCTCTAGCATTTGATCAATGAAGGGTAGAGGATAGTGATCTTTTCTAGTTGATTGATTCAACTTCCTGTAGTCAATACACATACGCCATCCCGTCACAATCCTTGTGGGGATGAGCTCATTCTTTTCATTCTTGACTACTGTTGTTCATCCTTTCTTAGGAACGACTTGGACAGGGCTAACCCATTTCAAGTCAGAAATTGCGTAGATTATGCCAGCATCTAGCAATTTCATAACTTCAGCTTTAACTACTTCTTGCATATTTGGATTAAGACGGCGTTGACCTTGAACACAAGGTTTTTGACCTTCTTCTAAGTTGATTCTATGCATGCAAAAGTCGGGGCTTATGCCAGTGAGATCTTCAAGTTTATATCCTATTGCCTTCTTATGTTTTTTCAAGATAGTCAATAGTGAGTTTAACTGATTTTCATCTAGGAGAGCACTCACTATGACTGGGCAATATTCGGATTAATGTAAAAAGGCATATTTTAGATTTGAGGGAAGAGGTTTAAGTTCAGGTTTATGTACTTCTGCCTTGGCAGGAGTATCAATTAGGCTTATGAACTCTTGGACTTCTTCAAACGGTATCTCTTTTCCAGTCAAGTCCTTTTCCAGCTCACTGATCTCAAAATTGTCGTTTTCAGAGATATCCTCTAACAATAAAATTGCTTCTAAAGGATCCTCAATTATTGACGGATACAGAGATTCATCAGTGATTGAGTCGACAATGTCAAGGAAACATCAAGGCTCTTCAAGCATAGGGCTCTTCATTGCACTGTTTAAGTTGTTGGTGACTTTATCATCACCTACTTCTAGTGTCAATTTTCCATTCTTGACATCGATTACTGCTCCCGCAGTGTGTAGAAATGACCTTCCTAAAATGATAGGGATTTGCGAATCTTCAGCCATATCTAACACGATGAAATTGACTGGAATGAAAAACCTCCCTACTCTGACAGGCACATCTTCTAAAACTCCCATAGGTTGTTTTAGAGAACGATCTGCCATTTGCAGGGTGATACTTGTGCATTTGAGAATTCCCATATTCAATTTTTTGCAGATGGAATAGGGCATGACGCTTACACTAGCACCTAGATCGCATAAAGCTTTATCAATTGTGTAGATGCCTATAGTGCAAGGTATAGAGAAAGTACCAGGATCCTTTAACTTAGGAGGGGACTTATTTTGCAATAACGCACTGCATTCAGCGGTGAATGCTATGATTTCAACATCATCTAAAGTCCTTTTCTTAGTTAAGATATCCTTCATAAATTTCGTATAAGAAGGGATTTAAGTGATTAATTCAATGAAGGGAATCGTTACTTGGAGGTTTTTGACTACTTCCATGAATTTGCTGATTTGGGTTTCCTTATGATTTCTCCTCAAACGTTGGGGAAATGGAACTTGAATTTTGATGGGTTCTTTTTCAGGTTCATCCTTCTTTTCAGGTTTGTCTTCCGCTTCATTAGCGGTGGATGGTTGAGAATCTTTTTGGCTCTCTACTTATGTAGGCTCAACTATTGGCTCTTTGGGTTGCTGATGTTCCGTATAAGTGGTACCACTCCTAAGGGTGATAACATTTGCGGTGTCCCTCGGTTGTTCACCATGAGGTGGGAGTTGGCCTTGTTTTCTTTGGGCATTAGAGGCAGCCAATTGGGCCATTTGAGTTTCAAGCATCTTGATGGCAGCACTTTGAGCTTGATCACTCTTTTGAAGTTGAGCAAACATTGAATCTTGTTTTTGAACAACTTGTAGAAGCATGGATTCAATTTTGCTCAAGCTTGAGTCATTAGGTTGGCCTTGAATTTGAGGTGGTTGGTGTTGAGGTTGATTTTGGTATGGTTGGTTGAAGTTAGGTTGGAATGAAGGTCTCTGGTTTTGAAAACCAGGTGGATTGTAAGGTTTCTGTTGGTGTGGTATGAATGGTTGTTGAATTTGTTGTTGGGGATTTTGAATGTTGGTGCTTTTGTAGGACAAAAAAGGATGGTTTTTTGTGTTCTCGTTATAGAAGTTTGAGAAAGCGTTGCCTTGCCTATATCCTTGATAGGCATTGACTTGCTCTATTGAACTTCTACATTCTTGAAAACTATGCCCTCCAACCCCACATGTCTCACATACCACTACGTGGTTAGTGACGTTGAGATGTTCCTTGGATTGGGAAGAGCTTCCTACTTGTTGCTGCATAAGGGCTAATTGGGCTTCCAGGAGTGCTACTTTACTTAAATCGTCCTGCTTGTCTTTGAGTGGCATAGCACGCGAGTTGCTATACTGAGAATCGTGGATTGCCATTGACTCGATAGTCCTACTAGTTATTTCTACATCGATTTGATCGAAACGACCATTGTTAGCGGAGTCGAGGATACGACGCGATTCGCCACAACAACCGTTGTAGAAGGTGATAGCTAGGAACCATGAATCAAGGCCATGATGAGGGCATTCTCTTTGTAATTCTTTGTACCTTTCCCATGACTCATAAAGGCTTTCATCGCCTCTCTGACGAAATCCAGTAATTTGACTCCGTAAGAGTGCGGTTCGTTCTGGTGGGAAGTACTTTTGATAGAAAGCAAGAGCTAGACCATCCCAGTCGACTATTCCTAAGGCAACTCGGTCAAGATTATTGATCCAGAGTTTTGCCTTTCCTCTTAAAGAGAAGGGAAAAAGCATTTCCCTAATCTGCTCTTGGGATACTCCAGTTTGTCTAATCGTGGAGCAATAGTCACAGAAGTTTTGGATATGAAGGTTGGGATCTTCTGTGGCATTGCCACCAAATTGACTTCTTTCTATTAGATTGATGAAGGCAGGTTTGATTTCAAAGTTTTGGGCTGTGATTTGAGGTGTAGCGATACCCCTTGGAAGTGTATCTGCAGTGGGTTTGGAATGGTCGGAAAGTCGAACCATTTTCTTTTGTGAAGATGAAGATGGAATGGTGGTTGAAAGTTGATTGGTTTTTGGAAATGGAGATGAGAATGGATCTTCTTCTCCTTCAAGATTAGGTAAGATATCCGAGTATTTCTCACGAATACGATCTAAACTTGAAATATCAGAAGCTTTTGAAATTTCGTTCAATAGCTTTAATTTCCTACGCAAAGTTCTTTTTAGTTCGGGGTCTAAAGGAATAGGGGTCCCTAATCTAGAAGATCTGGGCATAAGATTGGAAAGCTAAGATGAAAAATCAAGAGAGGTCTAAAGGAATTTGGGTTCCTAAAGAGTAGATAAAACTAATTGTGATAAAAATCACAAGAAAAAGGAAAATTAAACCGTGCTCCCCGGCAACGGCGCCAAAATTTGATCAGGCCTGTCGCGAGCCCAATACAAAGATAATTTACCCAGACTAGGCTAATAACAAATTAATGTAATTAGGGAAGTAGGGGTCGATCCTCAGGGAGATGGTATTTCCTATGGATTGTGAATCGTCTCACAATTAAGTTTTATCTAACGATTTTCTGGGTTTTGAGGTTCTGAATTCTTCACTAATAAAGAACATAAATAAAAACAAAATAAAAACAAACTAAAATGAAAACAATAAAGCAAATGATGAATTAACAATAATGAGAAGCATCTAGGGAAGTAGGTTCACACATGTAGATTGACAAATTGATGAAATTGGATTTAGGACAAGCAAATAATTCATTGTGAGTTCGTAAGAATGATGTGTTCATTACAATCATAGATCAGATGGTCTAGCAGGCTTTTAGGCGATTTACTAGGTCTTAATCCATCATGTCATGCTTTGTCTATTCAATTCTCGTATCTCTACCTTGGAAAAGAATTTCATACTAGTCAATGATTTTGATCAGGAATCGTCAACTATCGTTAAACTCCAAACATGCATAGACACAATGTTTTAAAAGCACAATTTCTTTTATCCAATTGTCACCTTTTAATCAATCCAACATGGCTACCTTACACCCTAGAAAGGTGACTACTCACTCCTGATAATGTTTATGTCTAAGATGATATCAACAATGAAAACTACGAAACCGTCTTTACTTCTTCTCTCTTTTGAATTAGTGAACCTTCTTGAAATGCCTTTGACATGGTCAAGCTTGCTTCTTCGAATCGTCGGGTTCTAGGCAAATGCTCGGAAATATAGAAAAAGGGCGTAGAAACGTCACTTTCCCTACAAAACAGGTTAGAACACAGGAATTCGCCTAGAAGACGATATTAGCTCTTAAAATGGCTTAACAAAGCACAAATGACATACAAAACCGAGCTAAAATTGGGGTTAAAATCATACAGATATTCACTTATCAATCACATGCAAGTACGACATGCAAGACACATTGCATTGAGTGGGAGATCATAATAGGACAAGAGAATTGGTGACGCACACTTGTTGCGAAAAAGTGGGAGATTGTTGGAGTGAGTGTCCTCAACAATAGTGCGATCACTTAAATAAATCTCAATAACAAGAATACAAATGGATGATTAACATTATAGTCAACTGGTCCACATTAATCAGTAACGATTGGCTTACTAGAGTTTGACATTACTATCGTATGACGGTGGTGATCAGTTGATTCCTTAAGGTCACACCGAAAGGACATTCCCTAATCAAGAATATTAATTAATTGTATAACGATACAGATTAATTAATCCCTTAAATAGAACAAGTTTGTATAATTAGTGAGAATTATATCTTATTGTAATATGATTAAATAATATTCAATTTAGTAATTTAATTAATATATTACTAAGAATGCTTAATGTTTATGAAACATTTGAGATAAGCATAATTGGTTGATCATAATTACAATTAGTTGTAGATCATATCAACCAAATATGAGATGACCCATTTTATATATATATGTGATTATAAAATATTACTTAAAATGTTAAGTTTAATTTATTTGACATGAAATTGTATTTAAATTAGTTAAATACATAATTATAAGATAAGATAACATGTCACATGTCACATGTCAAATATGTGACAAATGACAAAATCACAAATTGTAAAATGGACTCCATTTATTTAGTGGCACCGTTTTTATGAGGATGGGTAGATGGTTGTGTAGTTATTAGTGCTCTAATTATGATTAGAACAAAATGATTACTAACCCTAAAGCCTAATGCTTTGTTTAGACAAAAAGTAATGGCATGCTCACCCTCCCCCATCCTAGTGTTGCACCGGTTTTGGTGAGTGAATAAGAGGATGTTTTTCCTCTTATTTCACTTTACTTGATCTCATATTCAAAAACACCACATCTCACTAGAAATTATTACATAGTTGGAAACCTAAGAAGTTCTATAGAACTTGTGTTCAAGTATTAACACATTATTACTAGAGCATTAATTTGAAACGTGCTGTACTCGGTTTTAAGGGTTACTCAGTTGAAGTTCTAGTAGACTTGCAGTTGAGTGATAAGGGATAGTCTAGGTGCATCAACAAGGAGAGTTCCTACACTTGGAACTAGGAGATTCATCCATTTATCTTTAGCTTAAGAACAAGAACAAGAAGAAGTCTTGTTCTTGTGCCGTTTACTCGTCCAAAACCAATGTGAGAAAACAGGTTTTCTCCTTATCTTTGTTTTATATAGTTTGCATGCACTGGATCTTCGAAATTAATTAAAGAGTTAATTAGTTAATCATAAGAAGTGTCTTATGAGTAGGTATATGAACCTAACAGAATGTTCTAATGTTCTAGAGTAGGGTATAGAATGTTCTAGGAAGTTATAAGATGTAATTGTGTAGAGTTTTCTAGAAGATTTAGGAGTAGGTTTCAGGTCTATAGATAGACCAAGACATGTACATTTTTATTTTGGAGCGTTAGAGAGTTTCCTTCAAGCTTTCATAAAGATGACTTGATAGTTCTCTTCACTCCAACCTCCATCCTGAAACACTTAATCATCAAAGTGAGTGTGAGGGATAACCATATGGTATGCATATCGGGCATCCATCTTTGGATTGTGGGTGCATACAAACAAGAGGCTCAAGTTTGAGTCAACTTGGGAAGCCTCACACGTCAACGACAGGACTGTTGACGGGTGACATCACGCTCCACTAGACAATTTAACTTACGTAATAAAATACGACGCGACTTACCTAATGGTTCATACACACAACCACTAAGTACGATGGGCACCACCCCTAAACTCGGAACATCCCTTAATTAGACTTAGATACAATAAAACCCCACCACTAACGTTCCCTTGACAGACCTCCAATGAACTAGAAACGATGTGCCTCAATCTTTACATTAAAACGACTCAAAATCGCAACCAGAGTAGAGTGCACAACTCGCTACTAACCTGACCTCATTGTGACCCTTTAACGACTCTAAACTTCCATAAGAACACCCACAAACACACCTCCACTAACAAGTCAATGAGCAACCCCGAGGCACCCACGACTTGGCACCTAAAACTTGCTCAAAACGAGGGCTGACAATTTCCAACGAAACCTCATTATCTAAACAAATGAATACTAATGTTTCCTGCCATATTATATTATTAATATGTCCCAAAAGTATCAGGTTGAAAACGCTAGAACGGAGGTGAACAACAATGTCAAACTTTGCCGAATACCGACCCGAATGCAAGGTAACGTACTGCTACTATCTAGCAGCCCTCTTGCCCTTAAATCAATAATAAATAGACCCTAAAACACCATTCAAAACGCCCACAACAATCCTATAAGGAACCAAATCAAGCCCATTCAAATTGGATGTTAAAACGATTCAGAACGCCTATAAAAACTAGTCGAATAACAAGGCAGAATAAGTCCAATAAGATGGCTGGTTAAACACGATGGTGCGCAATGAACTCTACTTGTTATTATTAGTCCTTCCCACCTCTCTTGTTTCATCTTTTGTGTTTTATAAGTGTGAATGTGTAGATACCTCAGTTCTACACCTTCCTTCAACCAACCAGTGATAATTGGGCCGCATGTTTTGTACGCGAAACAATTTATGACAGTTCGTAATAAGTTTATCATCAAGTGATAGCTCAAATACTTGTGTCTACCCCTTAGTCGTCATCTACACACGGGTACGGTCGTTTTGACAATCATTTGAGTTCATTTGGAGTCCAGGTAGAAAACCGCTTCATTTTCTAGAAACCGTTTTTTTAATGCCGAGTCGAAACGCTCTAGAATATTATGCATATTTATTAAATCTTAAAGTTCTATCTTTTTTGGTAAAAAATATCTCGTATCTTTTTAAAAAGAAGTATAGATCTACCGCATTTCCGTAATAGAAACGTGGAAATCTTTCTTCCGCAGAAGGAAACATCTGAGGAAATATTTTCGTGATAAGTTAGAGTTATTCCAAAACTCTTCATATTTTCTGGTATAAAAGGAGAGCTCCGATGTCACTTTTTTAGCATGCGAGTGTTCCGCCCTTCTCTTCTCTCTTTACATTCTAGACTTTTCTCTCTTTCGACACCTACGCGCTTGATCAATCGACCACGTATGCTCAGATCATTTTAGAGTCGAGCAATCACTAAACATTAACTTAGTTAATTGCATGACCTCTTAGAATAAGCCTTAACGAGGGCGTGCATTTACCACCATTTCCATATCTTGTGGTGTGAAAATTTCTTGATCGTTGTGTCTCTAGGTGACCTCTAGGTTTGAAGACTCCATTTTTCTACCCGATTACTCAATCCCTCTATTTCATATGACTACGAGATAAAGACAAACTGCATACTATGCCAAACAATTCCACTCCGTTCCATTTTTTCACCCTTGTTAAGCATCCAAGAATTCGATGGATGTACACTAAGCTTATAAGGTCACAAAAGTATTTTGATTCTATAGTATTAGTTTTGCGTAATTCGCCGAGCTAATTACTGTAAAAAGGGAAAAAGCCATTCAAATTCTCAGGCCGAAAAGCAAAAAACGCGCCACGTGTAACCCACGTGTCGCTTGTGCGCCACGAAGTAAAACCGGCCTTTGGCCAGTTAAAATTAATGTCGCTATGCTCTTGCATTTTGACATTTGGATATCCTCATGTCGTCAAATAAATTGAACTGTACTTCTTTTAGGAGAGTTGTCTTTGGTTTCCTCGTTGGACGAACAACTAGGGATCCGGCTTCTTCTTCCTCGTCAGATACTTTTGCTTCTCCTTTGCCACTTCGCGGTGTTGGAGTAAGTGTAACAACCCGAAAAATGCCGATTTTTCTAGTTAAAATATTTACTAACACTTTTCAGTAGAACTTAAGTTTTTAAAATAGGAATTTTTGTTCCGAGTCTTATTTTGAAATTCCGCGTTCGTATTTGGAATTTTTGAGGGATTCCATGAAAAGACCGTTTTTAGTCATCTTTGACTTTTCTTGACTTTTAAGTCGTCTTTGACTTTTCTTGACTTTTTAAAGTCGTCATTGACTTTTTCTGACTTTTAAGTCGTCCTAACCTTTTCTTGACTTTTAAGTCATCTTCGACTTTTCTCGACTTTTCATTCAACTTGACTTTCGTTGACTTTTCCGACTCGTCTCATAAGTTTGAAGACCGAAATTTTATTTAAAAAAAATAATATTTTTGATTTATTTTTATTTAGATTTATTAAGATTTATCATAATTTAATATAATTATTTTGAATTTATTCGGAATTTAAAGAATAACTTTTACGGTTTTAACCGAACGTCATTTAACTATTCCCGACTCATCGTAAAGCGCGAAACAAAATCGAAACTCGACTTTGGCATGAGTCACACGCGCGTGTCATCGCTTTCCACTCACCATAAGATATTTTAATTGTTTTGAATAAACTAATCAAAATATCTAGATATTTATTAACTTTATCGATCAGTTAACGAAAATTACGCAAATCGTTTACAAAACTGACCCGACAGTCACCATATCACACGGTTTTTCCTCTCTCTTTGACCTTGATATTTTCTTTCTTTTCATTACAATAACATAATATCTTGATATTTAATTCAATTAACTTAATATCTAATTAATTACGGTAATATAATTATTATACCGGGTCAATTCCATAACAACAATTTCAAACCCAACTCACTATTTTGCTCTATAAACTCACGGCTCACACACTCCACTTTACTCACAAACAATTTTTCATTTTTCAACAAATCAAATTAAGATCAAAATATCACTTTCTTTAATCGTTCTTGAGCGTTCTTCGCGTTCTTCATCCGTTCTTCATCGTTCTTGAGCAAAACCTTCATAAAACCTTCATTTCCTAATTAAATCCGTCCTAACTTATATTTCTAGGATCTCCTCTTCGCTCCCCATCTTCTAGTACGGTTTATTTTCAATTCCGTCAAAATCGTTTTCAACACTTTAATTATGGAAAATCAAAGTTTTAATTCTAATAATGTTTTTCTTGTCATTTCTTATAGGGGAAGACTTTGAAGACGAGTTTGGTGACTCGTATCTTTTAGGAGAAGATTAGAAGACGGGTTTCTTATTTTCTTAGTTCTTATTATTTTGGTGCTACTTGATTTTAGCTAGCTAAGGTAACGATTCCGAGTTACTCGACGGATATATGTTACATAGCTTTGGTTTACTTTAGTTTTTGTTTCATCTTTAGTTTTTGTTCATATGATTATGGTTTTATGATTTTAGTTAGTAACATGATAAGTGGTTGATTTTATTATGTTGTAGGAATTTATGAATATGTTGGTGTTCTTGTTATATTTTTATGATTTCTTCATGATGATGATTGTTGTATGATGGATGGTTAAATTGGTTGTTAAAATGGGTGTTGATTAATTAAAAACATGTTAGAATTAATTTGGAAATTTGGGGTTGTTGTTTGGTGGTGGCCGAAGTGGTGGCTGGAAAACCGGTCCAAACCAGGCCGGTCCAGGCCGGTTCAGACCGGTCTGGGTTGGTCCATGGTGGGTCCGGGTTTTGGTCTTTGGGTTGTGTCAATGTTTGATTGTTTAATTGTTGTTTTGACGGGTTTTAATTATGTTAAAGCAATGCGGGAAATAATTAGAAACGGTTTTTGTAGTAAAACCGTTAAAAAGGCCAAACATTCCCATTTTGCCAAACAAGGCCCGTGAGGCCCAAATCAGGCCCATAGTGGGTCCGGTCCAACTCAGCCCGTGGGTCCCTACTTTGGGACTTGTGACGGTTTTTGAGTTATCGTCATTTTTATCGTGTTTTGTAATATTTAGCAAGTGGGGAATATTAATACGTAAAATATTTAATTACAAAGGTTTTTCATAAAATTATTATTTCTCACATGTTAGAAATTATAAGACGAGATCGTAGTTTATTTTGATATCCTTTAAGTCAAGCGGGGTTTTACGTAAGATTTAATAATTCACATGTTAGAAGCTTTATTAAAATAACATGTAATGAATATGTTGATTTTATGTCTATGTGATAAAGACTCTGTTTCTAGCCGGTTTGATCCAACGGTTTGGTCAAACTAAGATCTAGTCAGCCCCGATTTGCCTGTGACCCGTCGGACTCGGGTCGGGATTTGGTCTTCAAGTAAGGTTTGTATTACTTCGAATTAGCTTAGATATGGGGCGATATGATATTTGATTATTATTGATATGCAAATAGTCACATGATAGGATGTTTTCCCGTGACTGTTTTATTTTATGGTTGGTGTCGTGTTGACTAAGTACCCATAGAGAATTATGAGAATATGGCGTCTTGACCATTCTAATTCTAAATGATTAGCTTGGACCACGACATTGATAGGCCCGTACTATCTTTAACGAGCATACGGAGTTTGCCGCTTGATAGCTTTTGTGTCTCGGCTTGGTGGGTTTATATCCAAGTCGGGCATGGCTGCCTGATCCGTTTTGGGACTGGAGCCAGCTTAAGTACTAGCCATCTCTGCTTAGGGGGTCGCCTAGTAGAGTTTCTCATAGACGGTTATGTCATGGGACGGGGAACGGAATAGCTGTTGTCGCTATGTCTGATCAGTCTAGGACTAGGATGTTTTCCTACCTTGTGGTATAGCCTCGAGTTACAGAAGTCTTCTATTGACTGTCCTAGGAACTTATGCCTGTTTGTAGACGTATTGGTCTTTCATGTATGTATGATTCTATGAGTTCTAGAAGGTGAGATGCAAGCCGGCTAGGATTGATAGAGTTTGGATTAACGGTTGTTAACTGATTCACATGATTACGTGTTGATTAGGTTTTGAGTGTATCACGGCCATGTTTCTGAGAGGAACCTCTGAGCTAGCATACCAGCTTCCCTACCTCGAGTTATAGTTTATTATCGGTTTCACATGATAGCTTTCACATGCTAGGTTATTTGTTAGTTATTTGTTTCATAACATGAACAGCATATCGTATATGTTAAGGCTTTGTATTTTCCATATACATCTCTTTTATGTTATTCATGTTTTATTAAACTCGACATTTCGTGGCTGGGAGAACTCGGAGTTACTCCCCACTGACTGTGGCTTCCGTGTTTATATTTAATGCGGTTGGCAGGTTTGTGATGCATACTTTGGGTACATTGACGAGCTAGCGAGCGAAGTAATTACCTTGGACCTATATTCGGTTCTTAGGATTGTATATTATTATACACTCTTTTATTTCTGTATTTATACGGGAGATATGTCTCCCGTTTCAGATACTTTTTATGTATAATATTATTTCTTTTTTTTGTTATGAACCTTTTTTATTTAAGACACCTTCTTATGATGAATATATTTAATAGTAGGTTCCGGTTTTAAATTTACCGATTTTCACTAAAGTGAACCTATTAGAAACGTATTCTCATCCTTTATTTATTTAAATTATTTTTTTCTTACCGCAAATTTGAGGGTGTCACAGTTGGTATCAGAGCTATTTTGTTCCCGCCCCGACGCACGTTTGTGGTACCCTTGCATAAATAAACTTGACCTTATAAAATAATTAACTTTTAGATAGAATGGTAGGGATGGGTAGATTTTGATTTATTTTGTGATCCTATTTGTTTTTATGCTAATTGTTAGGAGTAACTTAATTTGTTTTGTTTCTTATGAAGATGGTTGGACCTCATATAGAAGAGATGGATGTTAGTGCCAACCAAGTTCCTCCGCATAGAGAAGACAACTGCCAAGAAGGCTATGCTTGGGTGGCTAGCCAAATTGCTAGGAGCAATATTACGCCTTATGGTGGTGAGCCGGACCCTACCGTGCTCTCAGAATGGTTTCAAGAGTTGGAAAACCAATTCGACTATTACCAAGTCCTTGAAGAGGACAAGGTAAGGATTGCTCAGTTATTCCTGGTAAGGGAGGCAGACTACTGGTGGTCTATTTCCAATCCCCCCGCTATTCTAGAAATCAATTTCGAGTGGGAATGTTTCAAGTCTCTTGTTGAGGACCGATTTTGCCCCATGAAGCTCACTCAGCAAAGACTCAGAGAATTCATCGATTTCAAGCAAGGTGATTTAATGACCCAAGACTTCACTAATCAATTCAACCAGCTTGCTCGTTTTGCGCCAGGACTCATCAATGATGATGAAGATAGAGCTTTTTACTATCGTAATAAGCTAAGTGCTTTGCTCCAAAGCAAAGTAAGGAGGAGCTCTACATCTTTCGGAGATTTGTATGATGATGCCCTTCGGGCCGAGGACTCCATGAAGGCCTTTAGTGATGGGGCAAAGATGAAGAGTCCATCTCCTTTTTCCTCTTTCAATCCAAGGTCAAATTTCCATGACAAAAGACGTTTCGCTTCCTCTTCCTCTACTGCCGATGGTAAGAGTAAACGTCCATTCTTCCCGAGCAACAACGATCTTAAGGGTCGTATCTGTTTTGGGTGCAAGCTGCCTATGCATCCAGGTATTGGCTGTTTCAACAAGCCAATTGTATGCTATACTTGTCAGAAACTGGGACATAAGTCTAATATATGTCCTGAAAAGAAAAAGACAGCTTTTACACCAGATACTTCAGGGAGACCGAGGGGTAGAATTTTAATGAGCCGCACTAAGGCCGATGCTCAACCAGACGTTCTGACTGGTATGTTTTCAATTTAAGAAATACCGTGTTTAATTTTATTAGATACGAGAGCTTCTTTATCCTTTATTTCGAGGAGATTACCCGATAAATTACCTCTCAAAGCTTCAACTGGAGAAAGTACTCCTATATCTTTACCGTCCGGAGATAGTGTCTGGTAGTTTTCTTATAGCTATCGTAAGGGTTAGTGGAGGTGCTTGGAAGGAGTTTCGAATATGATACCTAACCGTCTTATGGAGCTAGTTTCGTGTTTAAAATGATTATAGAAAAATGTAGAATAAGTTTAGGAAGAAACTATCCTAGTGGTTTTAAAATATGAAAGCTTGAAGTTGCAATATCTTTTTGAGGATCGAAATAAGCCTAATAATAGTTGTAGTAGTGGTTAGGAAGTTGAGTGATTTTTAATGTTACTTGGGAATTTGTTGTCGTTAAATGTTGGACCCTAACGGGAACAAATACTTTGTGGAATTAGGATTTGATGACACAACTTGAGGAATATCGACATAAGCGAAAACCGATGTATTGAGAGTTTGGAAGAGATAAATAAATTGATTTAAGGTTGCATTGCCCTATGTTTGGCAAAAGTTAAGTGAAATAATAATTGTGTGACTAATCTCTTTGAGGTTTTGTGATTCAATTTATGAGGATGAGAAGGGTCATTGTTAATAATTTAGGGTAATGAATTTTTGAATAAATTGGATTAAAGGATTTCATAGTAAGTCCTTTACTTTGAGGTTGTTAGCGGTCTTGTTTCCCTAATTATAAATATTTTGATGGTAATTTCCAATAAGAGTTTTCATGGACCTTAGAAGATTTTAATTGAATTTAAATAATTGGGAGTTGTTACTCGATGTGTCATGCTTATGAAATAATTTGGTGGGAATCTGATGATTGAAAATGTTGAGGATTATTGCACTCTCTTGAGGACTAGTTTACACTACTACAAAAATCATCATAGACATCAGACATTTTCATCAATAGGCATCAGATATGCAACTGATGCACAGTTGACACATGTATATTCTTTATGCTTATACATCAGTCTTAAGTCTGATGTCCATTCGAAAAATAGACATCTGTTGTATTTTATCTGATGTCTATTCAATAAATGCGCATCAGAGTTTTACTAAAAACCGATGTATATTATCGCATTTAGACATCGACTTTTTGGAAAATCTGATGCATGTTTTTTTTCTTTTTGTTAAAAAAAAATAGATTTAGCAACCAATAACACGCCTTTCATCAATGAAACCATGAATCAATGAATCCGTACATTACGCAAAAACCACTACTATCCAAAATAAATAGCCACCAAATACATCAAAAATTTTGACTAGTGAGCAAAATAGGCAAAATAGGCAAAATATAGTATCCATACAACCAAATCCATCATCCAACAAACCTTATACATTATATTCCTAAGCATTCAGAAAATAATCCGCCCATAAATCACGAACCTCGTCATGTCTCTGCACCCCTACCTCCTTTATCACTGAGCGGTCATTTAGGGGCCTTAGCTGGTGATCCGGGCTGTTTCCCTCTCGACGATGAAGCTTATCCCCCATCGTCTCACTGGCCGACCTTGACCCCTGTTATTTGGAGGTCATATCTAGTATTCAGAGTTTGCCTCGATTTGGTACCGCTCCAACCTCGGATCGTTGGCGAAGAGCATTATGAAATTGCGCAAAAATTGGGTCGTTGCGATTACGGGTTGGATGTCTAATTGTCCAGGCGGTAATGATAGTATCTTGTACCTGAACCGGTGGCTTACTTTTTCTAAGTAATGGGGAAGAGGACCGAAACATGCCACTGAAAGACTCTACTGAGACAAAACAAAGCAAAGATGGGCTGTCAAGAACGTAGAGGAGGTAGGATGGGCAGTTGGTCAGATCTAGTACATTTCGTCTTGTGAATATGATTTCGTATCTTGAAAAAGCTGCAATAAGTCAAGAAAATTGTTTTATCAAAGAACTGATACAATAATAACAAATATATCATCGGTGATTAATCTTATAATGCTTGAGTACATTGCCTTAGCATGCATTCACACAAATGGAGAGCAAAACTTTTAGACTTGTTGATAATATAATGTAACCTGATAATATATAGGCTAATTTTATCAAAGTGAATCATATCATTTTTTCTTTAAACACAAATAATCATGTGGCATCTTGTTGAATAATAAATATGTACCGGCGCACTACAATGCTGGAAGAGGGTAGTTAAGAAATGAGTACGTACATCACTGTAAACAACTATCAAGTACTCAACAACTACATAAACAATACTGGTCAATAAACTAGAAAATGTTGTAGGAAATATACAAAGTTTATTGCGTGCACCTCCGGAGGGGGCTGCTGGAAAGTGTGTAACACTGGAACTACAATTTTTAGAAAAATGGGACGGGGTTGGGGTACGGTGGTGATTCAAAATTACCTTGGTACAATTGCGATGACTATAATTCAACAAACTAAAATTAGTAGGACGTGAATATCGCCAGACGAAAGGAAAAAAATACTATGAATACTAAACTTCAAACAATGAATGAAAAACAAAAAATTACCTTATTTAGAGAACGCATCGAATTACGACTAGTGACGATCGCAAGTATGTACCGCATAATGTAGTAACCACGTTCTGTTATACCTGGTTGACGGGCACACTACAACATGTCATGAGCATAAATGACTCATTCATTTCTAACAAAGTAGTGAACAAAGTCTTGGCAATAATTGTATGGGTGGAGCCTGACCATACAAGTTATATAACACGATATATACTTACATCAAGTTTTATCCATTGCAGCACTTCACTAGATTTTCTTTTACCTCCTTTATAGCCATAAACTCTTATAGACCAATGACATAGCTGGATTTTGGGAAAAAAAGTTAGTGTACAAACTACGAGATTGAAAATATTAAGTCGATAGAACACTCACAAGCATAGATCTCAAACAATTTATTACACTATGTGTTGATTCACTCTTCTCATATTTGTTTTACACATAAAACCAATATTAACTAGTGCTTTAATAATTTGGGTGATGTTTCTCTCATAAAAGGTAAGCTTTTGTTTTACCAGTAAAACTTGAGAAGCATGAAATCAATGTCAAAGAAAACCACAAGTTGTGAAACCAATGATGGTATTAAGGATAGGTTAAGACACATGCCTGATCAAGTGATAGTGCATATATTGTCATTAATGCCTACCCTAGATGCTTTTAGATTTGATTTCATTCAAGTTTTCTGTGTTTTGTCCGCTTTATCGATTTCATGTGCGGGTACTCCAGACAATGTCCACCATGACATTTTCCAACACTCTATTGACGTCTTAGTTAGAAAGATGAAAAAACGAAAGATAATTGGAAATCAAATATGGCCGAGTTGCTAAAAGCGAGAAGCCTGAAGCGATTAATTATTTTCCATCTTGCTCATTTAAGACGGACATTATCCGTCTTAAGCTTAAGACGGGTCAAATACATACCAAATCACTTCACTCATTGTCTAAAAAATAACAAAAGTTATGTCTTTTAAGCTTAAGACGGATAATACTCGTTTAAGACTTTCTTAACTTAAGACGACTCTCACGTTCGAGTAAAATAGTGGTGGAAATAGGAGGTTGTGAGAGATTTTAAGTTAAGTGGGTCTTAAGCAAGACCAAGCTAATTAAAATACCCCTCGGAAAGAATATAAAAAGGTAAAGAAATGATCGAGACGGGGAAATTACCATATCACATCCAATAAAATAGGACTTCAAACTATACCAAAGCAATCGAAGTAAACTCCTGCAACAATATTGACATAACACCAACAAAAATCAACAAAAGTAAGTAAATCAAAAGAAGAACACAAACCCAACATCAAATATCCATTAATATATAACTCAGTAAAAGTAACAGCATAAAAAGATCCAATTTTTAGCTTCATTGAGGGAAAAATAAAAGGGGGATTTTGACAAGATTGAATGAGAACCACTTCTAAGTAAATTGATGTTATCCCACATTATCATGTAAAGGTCTAAAGGGATCAAAAACATTCAACAAGATAATAATGAACAACAGCCGCTACTACAAAATCATTGGGGAGTAATCAAAATGGGAAGTAATCAAAATGTTAGACACAATAATGGTTGCTAGCTAATTAGCTATTGCATTTGATGCTTCATTTCTTTCGTATCCAACAAGAGGGAACAACACTTACAAATTTACAATAATGAATACACCTACGATAATAGTTTAGGTCTAATGAGCAACAACAACAATTATGATAATGAACAATAGGATTTTCCTTCACTAGATCGAGATTTGACTTATTTTTTCAACATAAAAACTAAGCAATGAACAGCCTATAACAACTAACCAGTAGGGGATTATAGGGATTATAAGAAACACTCCTCTAAGTCGTCTATATCCAAAAATTCATGAAACAACAGCTACAATAATGAACAACATAAGGAGCAACACCACCTAAATTAACAAGAGTAAAACCCTAAACTAAGATAAACCCCCAAATTAAAAATAGAAAAATTAAGCAATGAATTAAATATTGAAATAATATATCAAATTTCAAGCAGAAAAACCCTAAATTAATATAAAGACGAGTTAGAGGAGCAGGCGAGTACCGATGAAGGAGCAGAATGAGATGATGGCAGGTGATGGAGGACCAGCGATGGTCCGGTGGAGCGGTACATGATAATTCGATACAGCGGTGGAGCGGTGGAGTGAGAATATTCTAATTTTTGGTGGAGGAATAAGCTTTGGGATGATAAATCATGTTCAAATTTGTTTATAATGAAAATAGCGGTGGATGAAATAGTGTTCTGCGCCAAGTTGCTTTCTTAGTTATACATCAGTTTTTAGCAACTATGATGTATACAATATAAGTTATAATTAAAAAAAAACTCCATTTTAAATAGACATCGGTTCTTGTAAAAGTTTGATGTCTATAAAAATGGATAGACATCAGATTTTTCAAAATATCGGATGTATATAGTTATACATCGAATTTTTTAAAAAATCTGATGCCTATTAAGTGATGTCTATTAAGTATTTTGTAGTAGTGTTACTTGTACAGTTAGTGTTGTCGAGTTGCGATCGACATTTGAATTGTCATAGATGGAAGATAGTTTTGTGATTTATTTCTTCTTTCTTCTTTCTTTCTACTCGATCTATTCTTTCGAATATTCCGTTCCTTCTATCGATTATCATTTCTCTTAGATAGATTACTATAAGCTTTAGTTAGAAATTTTAGGCATAGATAATAGAGTAATTACCTTTACTACGAAATTTTTGAACTAAAAGCTTTTGGAAATGTTTTATGATTTCAAGTATTTTACCGTCAAGGAGTGTTGAGACTTGTTATTGGAGACGTTCGATAACTAGTTTTCCCATTTATTGATGCGAAAATGTATCTTTTAAAGTCTTTGGCTTGGACGATGAGATTCTTGACTGCAGACGAGAATCTTCCGCCCTATTGATAAGACCCTATATTTTTATTACAAGTATATTTTTAACAATTTTGAAATAGACCTACATATATGTTACTTTCCTTCTTCTAAGTTTCGAGGACGAAACTTTTTAAAAGGAGGGGTGATTGTAACAACCCGAAAAGTACCCAATTTTTCTAGTAAAATTTCGTAAGGATACTTTTCAACAAGGTTAAGTTTTTTTAAAAATAGAATTTATTGTTTCGGGTCGTATTTTGAAATTCCGAGTTCGTATTTGGAATTTCTGAGAGATTTCATGAAAATCCCGTTTTTAGTCATCTTTGACTTTTCTTGACTTTTAAGTCGTCTTTGACTTTTCTTGACTTTTTACAAGTCGTCATTGACTTTTCTTGACTTTTAAGTCGTCCTAAACTTTTCTTGACTTTTAAGTCATCTTTGACTTTTCTCGACTTTTCAGTCGACTTTGACTTCGTTGACTTTTCGATCGCCTTTGTCGTTTGAAGACGAAATTTTTATTTAAAAA
>JAIUZE010023467.1:0-19044 GCA_022085475.1 Heliosperma pusillum
ATCACGTATGCCAATGCTCATTTTATTTTGTTTATATTTTTAGTTATATATTATTAAAAATTATAAAAATCTGATATTAATATTGTACCCGGTAAGACAATTTAAACAAGATCTTACATGACTATCTTTTATGTTGTATATTAGAAGTTGTATTAATGATTCTTCTAACTTATGAATAGTGCTTAAAAAGCAAACGTATACCATCAAATGGAACGGAGGAAGTATTATTCAACATATATATTGAACATATCAATACAAAACTTGATCATTTTCATTTCTCCATTTGTCCATTTGCCCACCTTTGATTATATTACCCCCACACCCACATCCACACCTCCCTACCCTCCCTCCTTTACTTTATACCACCCCCATAATACAATTTTTCTCCCTTTCTAATTCTCTCTTACACATCTTTTATTCATCTCTCATTTCTCATTTTTCAATTTTCATTTCTCTCCTCCCCTTTTATTTATTTATTTATTTTCCGCATCTACAATAGGTGGGTAGCATCCAAAAACTCGATTAACTCGAAACATTTTCCTTCAAGAACGAACCGATGGCGGCCCAAAATAGGGAGAAAGATGAGACCTTGGACCTCCAAGTCCCCGTTGAATCTTCCCTCTCTCTATCCACCGCAACAACCACCACCTCCGGTTGCGGATCTATCGGACCGGGCCGGGCCGAACCGGACGCGGCTCGGGTAGATCGAGAGGAGGAAGCGGAACGTAGATCGGCTGAAGACTCGACCGGTCCAGTTCAAAACACGGAGGAGAGGAAGAGGACGGCTACGGATTCCGGTTCTGGGAATGAACCAGCGAAAAGATCAGTGAACCGGTGTTCCGGATGTCGGAAACGGGTTGGGTTGACCGGGTTCAGGTGTAGGTGTGGAGATCTGTTTTGTTCAGAGCATCGGTATACGGACCGCCATGAGTGTTCGTATGATTACAAGGCAGCCGGTCGGGCTGCTATAGCCCGTGAAAACCCGGTTGTTCGGGCCGCTAAGATCTTGAAGGTTTGAAGATTGAACCGGGTTCGTGGTTTCCGGTCTGGACCGGGTTTGGTTTCATGGTTGGTGGGTTTGTTGGTTGGTGAGGTGTTGGATTATTATTGGTTATGAAGAGATGAGGTGGGGGAGGGTGGGTGAGCTGTGGTTATGTCATGTTGTTGGGGGTATTATTGTCTTTTTAGCTGGAAAATGTAACGTGTGTGGTGACTGATTTGAGAGATTTTTATTATTATTATTTTTAAAAATTTGTACTATCATTATAATTATAGAGGTTTTTTTTTAGGATAAACAATTTAAGATTTTAATTATGTACGATAAATTAGTAATTAATTGAAAATCATACAAATCGCACAATGTATTTATGTTTGTCATGTCATTTACCATGTCTCTTTATTTGGCATTTTATGTTTCACACCATGTGACACTCACCGAATTTACGATGAACGCAAATTCTTATTTCAGACGGACTAATTCCGTCTGAAAAATAAGACGGGATTATGTTGCCACTTTTATATAAAATGTAACCACAACTAATATCAACTTGTTTTCAATAGTGGTTACATCTAACTGTAAAGTGGTTACAAAATCCCGTCTTATTGCTTCAGACCAAAATGGACCGTCTTAAGCAAGACCAACTGTACGATGAATTAAAGAAAATCGGGTTAGAAATATTTGCAATATCTTTATTGGATAAATAATGATGATAATTTAGGAACTTTCGGAGACTGCGAAGGCTTAATGGAAAAAATAAACTAGAGACTTGGTTATAATCTTCATTAAATAAAAATTCTCACATCAATTATAACATTTTTGAAGTTTTTCTATAGCAATGTCAAACTAGGTAGAATGGACACTACTCTTAACCAACGTACTCGTGTCCGACACCCGCTCGACATGCGCCCAATCATGTCAGACTCTTATATAGCAGTGTTTGAATTTTTACATTTAGTTGGACACGTAAACGATACGTGTGTCCCTGACATTTCGACCCATTTTGGACACACTTCAAACAAAATAAAGTTGAATTTAAGGTGAAGATGTGTTACTTTATGGTGGAGCTTAGTGGGGGAAATGACTTGAATTGAGGGTGAATGATGTTTTTTAGATGAGGAATGAGAGGTCGAAATAGATTATAGATTAATTAAAGATAAATTTGGATGGAAATGATAATGAGTTAATTATAGCAATTTTGTATACACTTATTTGTAAGGTAGTAAGTTAAGGACTCTTTTTTTAGTAAGTTTATAGTAGTGATTTATATAAGGGTGTAATTGTTAACTTATCCTTGGTTTTATGAAATTCATTCCCAATAAAATTAAAGAAATAATTTTAGGAAAATTTAAAAATTTGGTCAATTTCTTAAAAACGAGTTTATATTTCTTAGGCTTAATTTTTAAAAAGTAGATTTCAAAAACTAGAAGCACCAAAAATATGTTTTTTTAGTTTTTGAGAGTTTTTTTTTCAGCTTTTAAAACTATGATGTTTTTTTTTCCCAAAAAGTGTTTTATTTCCAAAAACACTTTGAAAAGTTAGGCCAAACACACATTAATATTTATTTTATATTCTTCCAATTTCTGTTGGGTCAATGTTTGCTAAATTTGACTATATATAAGTTTAGAATATTAAAGTAGTAATTCATTCACAAAATACTCCATTATTTTCATTGTTACAAGTTATAACACACAAAATATATACTTCCATGTTAAAAAATGCGATTAAAAAACGGTCTTGAAAACCGAGTAAAAGAAAATGGGAGGGATTTTTCTTCTTAGCGTTTGCCATCAATTCATTTTCAAATTTGTTAAACATAATAATAACTTGTCGGTCAAGTTTCAACAGTCATTGGTGCCGTTCTCCACTTCTACTTAACCGGGTCGCTGTTTTCCCGCGTTTTTTCCCGTGGTAAATCGTTGAAACATCGTCAAATTCAATTGAAGTTTTCGCTGAAACCCTAACCCCCAATTATTGCAATTCCAATTCAATTCAACTCGATTCCTCTACGACTTTAAGTACGTAATCTAGTACTCCGTATCTTCTTTTTTGTGTTTAATTTAATGCTCTTAGCTTCGAATTTGATGTATTTTCGAGTAATTGACTAATTGTTGAATCTTAATTTGAGTTTTTTACTTGCATTACTCTTTGATTTTATACTATTACTTAGTAATTGTAGTTTAGTTTTCGACAACATTAATTTCAGTTAAGCTATGATGAATTGATATTTACAATTCAATTCAATTGATAGTGTGGAATTTTATTTGATTTAATTTTGAAGTAGACATATGATTTTGCCTCAAATTCTTGCGATTATGCTGCCTATGGATGTGGAGAAGGTTGTGGAGGAGGTTGTGGAGAAGGTCGGGTTCAAGGAGAGGGATAAAAGTGTAAGGGATGAGGTTAAGAGGAGAGGACATTGTCGGATGGCGGTTCCGCGATTGTTGTAGATAGCTCAGGGAGGGAGGGAGGAGGATTAGCGTCATAGAGATTCCGGGAGTAGTGATAGTGACATTGGTGAGACAAGGTGTAGGCTAATAAGAGGAAGGGAGAGGAGATAAGATTCGGATGGTGATTTGTCAGATTCGGACAGGAGGAGGAAGACGGTGAAGGAGATACGTTACTTTGAGGATAGGGAGATTAAATTGAGAGAAGATATATATGAGCAAAAGGTTAGAGATGAGAAGGAAGAAGAAGTCGTTAAGCCATCCCGGAGAAGAGTTATGGAAATGGATGAAAATCGTAGAGGTTCTCTAACTACACTCGGTAGGAAGTAGGCGTTTATTTCCCTCCTTTCTAGCTAGCTCGAATGATGGAAGGAAATTGAGGATAAAAGTAACATTGAATAACAGCGTTTGAATTGGGATGCACTAAGAAAGAGTATCAATGGGCTGGTTAATAAGGTAAGCGCGACTTATGTAAATCACATCATTCTGTAGTTATTAAGTGAAAATCTGATTAGGGGGAAGGTGTCGCAATTGTCATCTCCCGATCTTACGGATGTAATTTTTGCATTGGTTGCTGTTGTGAACACTATATTCCTGAAATAGGGGATCATTTTTTGAGAAAGATTGTTTTGCAGCTCAGGAGGGTATACAACCGTAATTATATCGGGAGTCTATATGTTCTCAAATTTCTAGTACTCAAAGTTGTATTGTCATTTCTTAATTACAACTTCAATAGACTTTCTGAAGCTATTCAATTTCGAATTAATCTAGTTTTTGTACAGCCTCAACTGTTCACTGCTGTCAAGTTCATTGCACATCTAGTAAACCAGCAAGTTGCTCACGAGTTTGTTGCTTTGGAGCTGCTTACCATTATATGCTAGAGCAGCCGACTGACGATAGTGTTCAAATTGCTGTTGATTTTGACAAAGAATGTGGTTGCATCCTTCAACACCTTTGTCTTAAGGGTTTGCATGGTGAGTCTGCTGTCGCCTGTTGCAATGAACATTCATCTTTCCTCTTTTCATCCCAAGTTGGTATACATTGTACTCCTTAGCTACTATTGGGATGTTTTTCTTTTTTTGAATTTTGCTTACGTTGCCTTTTAAAATCATAATTAGTTATATAGACAAGAAGGGAGGACGACTTCTGAGCATCTTACTCGCATACGGCATCCATTGCTGTCAACTCAAGATTGGATAGCCATAGAATAGCACCTTATGTATTTGTATATGATGAGCCATCCTCTTAGTTTGGTAAATGTATGATTCTGCTTAAGTTTGTTGATAAGTTTCTTGTTTTAACCAAACACGAGTCTTGTTTTGAATGATTTGAACACGAAAGATCAGTCTTACAGATGTAGGATTTAATTAACTATCTGTTCTAAACGGATAGACGACAAGAGGAAAAATTATTGCGAGGAGGTCAAAAGCTAACTTCTTTCCTAGTTGCGACTTGCAAACCACGTATTTGTGTAACATTAGATTCACGATGGCCTGAAAGCAATGTGATACTCAGTTAAGCCGTTGGAATACATGCTCAGGAAGGAATTTTAAGTTTGTAACCCACATGTTTCACACTTGTGAACTTTACAAAATGGTGGTCGTGTGCTTATTGAGTCACCATGAGTCATTCCCAGATCGTACTAGTATAGTTTTTTCGTGTTCTGTAGGTAATTGTACCATTGTACTAGTATGTTTTTTGGAGTAGTGTAGGTACTAAGATTACTAACTAGGTAGTTGAATACCTAATATATTTTTTTGGTAGAATGAAGGCTTATGTAATATAGTTGAGCAGGCAGATGCTGGTTTTTGACTTCCCTATACAGCCTAGCTTATAATTCGCTGAGTTTGAAATATTGTAGTCAGTTTGCTTGCAACTTTGCAAGTTTATTTCGGTTTGTACAGTCGTTATAATTTTCTCATTTATTAGATTCACTGAACTTTGCAGGTATCTTTGAGCGTTTTCGTGGGATCTTGCATAAAGGAGAAATTGATAAGAGATTCAGTTTTCGATTGAGGGCCTATTTGCCATCAGAAAAGCTAATCTCAGGTTTTATGTCAGGCTTTTCGTTTGTTAACTTAGTAATTTTTTGTAGTTTGTGCGCACTTACTTATTCATTGTTAACTTACTTATTCATTGGTCATTTGCAGGGAAATCGCACTTACTTGTGGAGGGATGACGAGATAGATCCCGAGCCTTCTTTAGGTATTTGAATCCTTTATTTTTTTGTATTTGTATTTTGTATTTTGTATTTTTTTCCCTTTTTCTCATTTTTGCACGCATGCATGAATATTGCCTACGTTAATTTAAGGCACCCATGTGTGATCACATCATTTGCATGTAAATTTTAGACATTTTCAGGCTGGATCCCAATTTTGTGGAAAATGAGAAAAAGTATGAAGAGTTGAAGAAATCCACATTAGGAGAGAGGAGTCAGAGGACAGGGATGAGGAAGATGCAGATGTTGGCTCTGATGAAGGTGAAGATGATGAGAACCATATGCAGACAAAAGATGCACAGAGACAAACCTAATAAATCTTCGTAGAATCATATATTTGACAATTATGGATAGCGTTGAGTTAAAGAAACTGGCCATAAGTTGCTCATAATCAAGCTTGAGCCTGGTCAAGAGGTAAAATCCCTCTCTAGTATCTTTTACAGTAGAAGCACGCCACTCACCACCGATTCTAAATTAATCTTACGCTTTTTTTTACAGTATTTTTTTTACATCCACTATCATTTACCTTTCTCCAGCCTATTCAATCAGATTTTCCTTTTTTCCTTTCGTAGTCTCCGTCTCTTGTATGCCTTTTTGCTTGGAGTTCTATCTACTTCCCCTTTTATTAATCAGCAAGCCTGAGGTGCTCCTAAGTCCTGTCCACTTAGATTGTCACCAGTTGACTTTGATGTTCAAACAAGATCAGCTTTTACCAATATTTTCTTGTAATTTTTAGTAGTAATCTTATAATAATGATAAGTTGAAAATTAGGTTTTACTTTAATAAATCCAATGAGGCAAAATTTCCATCTTATGTGTGTACATATATCTGAAGAAATTAATGACGAAGTTGACATCGTTTGACTGTCAAAGTCAGTGGGGAGGATAAAAAAGGAATGAGATATCTATGCTGGTACTGATGAATATGTATAGGTAAGAGAGAAAGGTTGAATATCGAGGAGGTCAGGAAGGTGTTTGTTGCAGTGCTGTTTGAACAGGTGTTTCAGTCAGGTCATGATGATGTTCTCAGACGCGACAATGGGAAAGCAAAAGGACTTATTCGTAAATTCAGCCTTGGTAGAACATAACATGTACTCTGTATTGATTATTACTGGTTTTAAAAAACTGATTGATAGCCTTCATCTGCATCTGTTTCTGCAATCTGCACTAATCATCTTCCCTTAGTTTATGAAAAATGATAGCAAAATTTTCTTGGTCGAGTGTTGCAACTTGCAAGCGGCTTTCTGGGATCTCTGTACCATATTGCCTCCTTTGATTTTTATTTTTGTGTGTGTTTTGGTTACTGATGTGTATTTACAATGCAGATGGAGCTGTGTATAATGTTATTGGAGTGTTGCAGCCAAGAGAGATCCCATGTTAGATTTTATGTTCTGCTGGGAACGATTCTGTATGATCAACACAGTGCACCAAGAGAATTTTAAGAACCGTTTTGTCGTGCAATACTCCATGGTTCGCCTTGAGACAAACAAGTAACATAATGTGGCCAAATTCTTTGCTCATTGACTAATCACTTGTGCTCTCCCATGCCATGCCTTAGACTCTTAGTTTATATCCTGTTGACAGAGGAGGACACGACTTCCTCATCGCGTATCTTCATCAAGATCCTTTTCCAGGTATATAGAGAGCTCCCTCAACTCTATTAATTTCCCTTTTTTTCTTTCCAGCGTCCAGTTTATGAGTTAACTGTTGAGGTACTTTTTCTCACTCCATTGATTGTTTAATTAATGATGCAGGAGTTGTCTGAGCACCTGGGCATCCGTTTACTCAATGGACGGGATAGGCTTATTTCCTGAAAGCTAACCCACGGAACACACGATTTACCATCGACTTCTTCACATCAATTGGGATTGGTGGATTAACAGATAACTTGAGAGAATACCTCAAGAATATGCCACAAATGATAATGCAACAAGCCAACAACAGAAGCCAGAGTCAGAGGATGCTGTTTCAAGTTCTTCGGATTCAGAATCTTCATGTTCCGAATCAAATTCTGACCCCTCAAGTTCTGATGAGAGTTAATGAAGATAGACATAGGAAGAGGAAAAAAAAGAGAACAGTGTACTCTATCGAGTCTATCCAAGGTATGCAAGATTTCTGTTCCGAGTTTTGTATGTAGTATAACATTTTCAACTTTGATTGCAAGCAGGAAGCATGCCTTCTCAGTTGCTCTAATTTTCAATTAACAATTTTCTATAAACTAAGCAGTTACTGACTTACTGTGTATTCTTGAGGTTCTTTGCCTCTGCCCATTGACAGTTTAATTGTTGATGCAGGAGTTATCTTGAGCACCTTGGCATCCGTTCACTAAATGAATGGCATAACAATCCATTGATGAGTGATTTGTACGAGTCAAATTTTCTGAAAGATAACCCAAGCAATGCATGTCATGATGGCTTGCCATCCACTTCCTCCACGTCGATGATAGGGTCTGGTGGATTAGCAAAGAATTTGAGAGACGACCGTTACAATATGCCACAAATGATAATGCAACAACAGAAGGCTAAGCAAGAGGATGGATCTGACGGTAGTGGTTCGATTTCATCAGGAACATTATGCTGTGTTTAATATCTGCTGCTTGCGAGTTGTGACTTTTATTCCGTATTACAGAGTGCATCAAGTGACTCTTCTAATGGTTGAGAATGTTGCTTTGTCATGTATTGATCTAGATTGCTACATCAAGATGCCCTTTGGCGAGTGGTGGCTTGGAAGCATATGATGATACTTTCTTTCTTTTTTATGTAGGTCAGCCAGTGGCAAACTTGAAAGAAGTCCGAAATTTTTTAACTAAATTCATCGAAATTTCCATCGTTCAGCGGGACAAGCGTTCCTGCTAGCTATCCCCCACCGAGGTCAGTCACTCAATCCTCTTGCCACCATTCTCTCTTTTTAGTGTAAATTATTGTTCCTAAGTGGAAAACCATTAAGCCAACTTCATGTTCTCAATAAATTGGTTTATTTCAAACTTCAGTTGAAGATGGTTTTACATGTAACCAACCATATTGTATTTTACTTAATACCCTTTTACAACATGACTCTTGTGGATGTTTTCACAATAATTTTAAGTAAAATCGTTTTATGGACGATGTGTTGTTTGTGTGTATCTCCGTGATTCCACCCGTCCTAGGCTCCTAGCTTAACATGTTCATATTCTACCTCTCCTTTAGCAAAGTTTACAAAATTTTGTTACAAATGCATACGGTTTTCTTAATCTCTTAGCCTATCCGCATCACAAGATGTCTGATCTATAATAGCGCTCCCACATAGGGTGTACCTAATCTGTTGCCCAATCTATAGTACTTCGGTCATCACAAAACTCCAAAGCATATGTTTTCAATGGCATAAGTGAAGAGGTTTCTAGTGCTTCAAAAACCTATTATTGTTTGTTTGAATCTCTCTCTGCTTTGTACTTATTATACTATACTACTACCGTATTTGACACCAAATAAAAATAAAATAAAAAAAACTCGATAGTATATGGGATTATGGGTACTTTCTTGCATGATATTCTTCCTAAAATGCTAGTCCTACAAACAGGACCATCTCTTTGGTAGCTTTCATCGTCATTGAATCTTCTAACCACACAAAGAAAAACAAAAGAATCACGCTAGAATCTAGAACCTCTTTAGCCAAAGCCCCAAAGATAAGAAAGTGATATAATAATATCATCCATTCATATTCATAGGAGGCCATTACCGAAGGTACTGAGTTTCCCGTTTTAGTATCACCGTCACACATGCATTTTATAACCCCAAACACCTTTATTTCATTTCCGTTACTCAAAAACATCCATTCAATTTAAAAGTCTGTTTATTTTAACCACATTGAAACGTTAACTACAATTATGTAACCCTTTCCTCTTTATATACTTAAAATTTTACTACACTCAATCACAAACCTCTAAAATCTAATTTGACAAAAAAATCCAGCCATGCATAACATACAAAAGTGACATTCATCCGTGAATTTCATCTGTCATTATCACCCACTTGCACTTGTACCGTGATAATTCCTTTCACTTTATTTGTACTTTTGTAGCAAATACATATATTTGCATATCCATGAAATGAATTATGTTGTGCGGTCAAATTTTAATATTTGTTTACATTCACCTCAATAAAGCATGCTTTCCTTTCACGGGACTACATATTTTGGCTTAATTTTGTCGTCATGTATTCTACAATTCATATATTCTTTCATTACTTTATGTTCATCTTTATACATGATCACTTGAGTCAATACATTTTTCACCATTTTCTCTGTTTTTTCACTGTATTTGAGTTGGGTTTTTAAGTTTCTGTAGTTTAAGGTTGAAAAAAGAAAAAATGATGAGATTTTTATGTAATAATGATAGTAATTATTGTTTCATAGTATTAGCAAGTTTGATGCTATTTCTATGTGGGTTTAACGTTATTAATGCAAAGGAGTGTACTAATACTCCTACACAATTGTCATCAAAAACATTGAGGTATGAAGTTTTAACATCAAGGAATGAAACTTGGAAAAAAGAAATGATGTCTCATAGTCATGATTATCATCTTACACCTACTGATGATTCGGCTTGGTTTAGTTTATTTCCTAGGAAAATGTTGAGGGAAGATGATGAACTTAATTGGAATTTTATGTATAAGAAGATTAAACATTCTGATCAGTTTAAATTACAGGGTAGTTTTTTAACCGAAATTTCGCTTCATAATGTGAGGTTAGATGCTCAATCAGTGCATGGTCAAGCTCAACAAACAAATTTAGAGTATTTGTTGATCTTAGATGTGGATAGCTTGGTTTGGAGCTTTCGGAAAACAGCGGGTTTGAATACTCCTGGTAGTCCTTATGGTGGTTGGGAAGCTCCTAATATCGAGCTTCGCGGACACTTTGTTGGTTTGTTCACTTGCCTTGCTTTACTTTGTTCATAACTGGTTCATATTCATTCATATGTTATGCTATCCTTGTTTTACTTTATTCATAACTACGAGTAGTTCATATTCATTCATATGTTTTGTTATGTTATGTTATGTTATGGTATGCGTATTGCTATGCTATGCTTTCAGTTTTGGCCACTCTTGTCGTAGACTCTAAACAGAGACCTAATGTAACCACTACCTGTATCAACCATTTGACGGTGACTTAGGTGGTGGTTGTTGGTTCAATGTGATTTGCAAGTACCCCCTCCATTCGGTTTGATTCGATACATTTGTTTAATATATGTGAGGTGTATTTTAATGAAACGTATCGAATCAAACCGAAAGGATGTAGTATATTTTATGTGAATACCAATTTGGTTTTTTAGCATAAATGGAACTACAATGACAATTTTGTTTGCTAACGTATTGGATAACTACCCGTCAATGACTTTATCAGCTGAACTTGCTCAATTCCGTGTGGACATTAGGTTGTACCAGACTACCAGTATATATCTAACTCTACTAGTCATGTTACTAAGTTCTAAGGTGTTGAAAATTGCCCTTGATTGTAGCCGGATAGGAATGTTGATAACCGATGGTGGTTTGTTAGTTTTGACGATTTATTGATATAGTCGCTTGAGTAGTGAGATTATATGGCCACTTTTGCTCTCAATATGATATCCACACGTGTGCTTCCCATTTCTATTTTTTAGGGTCAAAGTTATTAAACTTTAACTTTAAATAAGCTGGAAAATAATTTCACCCAAAAAAAAAGCTGAAAAATAAATAATTTTTTTTATTAAGAATAAAGTGGAAATAATATTTAAATTTTTCATCAAATAATATTTCACAAAATATATTTTTAAAAAAATTATACTCCCTCCTATTTTGAGTGTTATTCCCCTTTCAATATAATACTCCTCACATATATTAGATGAAGGGGAAGAACACTTAAAATCAGAGGGAGTATATAAATATATATGTTGAAAAATGGGGTCAAAGTAGCCTCTTGGAGAACCCATTAAAATAAATGGGAAGAACAAATGTGGATGGAATGAGTAAATATTACTTCAACGTAATAGTTAGAGACTTCGACTAGTGAATGTGTCTTTATGCACATGTGTTCATAGTTTGGTTGATAGAGAGCAACTCTCTTTCATGTACATGTTTCTCATAGTTTGGTTGATAGAGAGTAACCCTCTAAATTTTACATAATCTTATCCTAGATTTAAATCGGAAGTCTTAAAGCTTCTTATTATATGTTAGAAATATATTATAAATAAATGGTATATTAGGAGTTAGGCAAGTCTAATCATAAAAATACAATTTAAATGGTTAGTAGAGATAACCAAGATAACCGAGTGAGAACAAACACGAAAACCAGTTTTACTTAATACGGAGTATTTAATATGGAGTACCTGTTTACATGACTCTAATGGATGATTTCACTAACAGAGTAAAATCGTTTCATGGACGACTTATGTGTCGCTTGGTTACCACTATATAAAAATGGGTGAATTGAAAATTCAAATAAACGGTAAAGATGGACAATGTTTGTTCGCCAAAATCACATAAATTGTATTTTCCCAAGCATTTTTATTTCCTCTACAATGGAGAGTTGAATTACTCAACCCCAGTGAGCAATTAGAAACTCCACACTAGATAATTGAAAAGTCCCACCTGAATTAAACTCTGGGATATCAACTAAACAAGAATTGTCGGACATGTGTTTTGTAAAATAATGCTTAATTAATTCTTATGTGGCAAACTACTGGCAATAAAAAACACCTTATTGTTTGTTTATTATACGTCCTTGATTCCATGCGCCTCATCCCAACATGTTCATATTTACGTCTCCCTTAACAAAGGTTGCGAAATTTTGTTACAGATGTCAAGATAAGCTTTTGTGGATAACTAACAATGTTACAACATTTACAATTTATAATTTATAATCTATAATCTATAGTGACAGCTGGACTATGATCTACATCTATACAGTCTAGATTCATGTTTGACTAAAACATGCTAATGTGAACATGGTAATTAATTCAGCAGTAGGTCTTGCTTGCGACGGATCGAATCTTGCGACGGGTATTTTGTGAGAGGAAATGGGTAGAGGGGACAAGGTGGGCACCCCCCATGTGCTTCTCCACTCACCCTTGATGGGTATTTTGTGAGAGAATATGGTATCCGTCTTAAGCTTGCGACGGATAGTGTCCGTCACAAATGAGAATTTGTGTTAATTCAGTACGTGGATTATACATCTGATGTACTACCACAGAAAATATAGTTTTTGAGCTTTATAATAAAGTTTTTGAGTTTAATATTAAAAGTTATGAATTTTACTATAAAGTTTTTGAGTTCATTAATTTGAATATTAAACTCAAAAAAATTACAATAAAACTCAAAAAACATCCCATATAAAATTTAAAATGTAACTTATAAACTTTAAAATGCTCGAAAAAAATGCACAAAAACTCAAATTTATACTAGTCTAAGGTAGTACCTCCGATGTATAATCCTTTTTCCCTAATTATATGCATGATTGCAGGCTAATTCTATGGAGCTTCGTAATTTATGTGGTTTGATTAGATAAAATAAATATTTTTGTTTGAGTTACATACGATTTTCTTAAAATTCTTAGCCTATATATCCATATCACTAGATTTCGAAATCTCTTAGGCGGTTGTTGCTTATTTGAATCTCTTTAATTCTGCTGTATATCGTATACCGTTTCAGTACCAGCGTCACACATGCACTAAGCCTTTAAAATTTTTGGAGACAAATGTGTTTTAGACTTTTAGTACCACCAGCCCACCATGTCGCCCTACCTCATTTTTCGTTACTTACTTCCATAGAATTTGAATTTCTGTTTATTTTATTCCAAGTTGAAACGTTATCTACAATCTACAATTATGTATCCTTTCCTCGTATAAAAAATTATACTACTACTCAGTCACACCGTTAAAATCTAAAATTGACCCAAAAATAAGCCATATATATAACACATGGTTACCGGATTCGCTCCCCCACCCTCTGAATCGCGAATCGATTCCAGCGAATCAATTCGCGATTCGTTTTTGTCTTAATTCGCTCGAAATCGTTAGTAATTCGCTTTTAATGAGCGAATTCTTTAACTTCGTTAAAACCCACAAAAAATGCAGAAAATATTGAAGTATATGCAATACCTAATTATTTTGAAGCCAATAATGATACTCATCTTCATGATATAGGTTTTTGACGATGCTCAATTGAAGTATATGCAAGTTCCTTTAGGCGAATCAATACGATTTAGCGAATTATGATATGTTTAGCGCATCGGATTTGACGAATCACCGAAATATAAATATTTTTAAATATGATTCGGATTCGACGAATTATGAATTATAAAAAATTATAATTCGCCCGACGAGTCGGATTCGCTTGATTGAGCGAATCGCGAATTCGAATTACAAAAACGAATCGAGCGAATTCCGAATCTGGGAACCCTGATATAACATTCAAAAGCCACATTCATCGGTGAATCTCATCTGTCATTATCACGCACTTGCACTTGTCTTGACTATTTCTATCTTTGATAATTTCTTTCACTTAATAATATGTATATATACATATATTTCATATCCATTAAATGAATTATGTTGTTCGGTCATATAAATTTTTGTTTAAAACACTTCAACAAGCTTGATTTTCTTTCATGTGACTACATATTTTGGCTTAATTTTGTCGCATGTATTCTAGAATCCATATGTTCTTTCATTACTTTATGTTCATCTTTATAAATGGTCACTTGAGTCAATAATATTTTAGCCATTTTCTCTGTTTTTTCACTGAATTTGAGTTGGGTTTTTGAGTTTTTGTAGTTTTAGGTTGAAAAAAGAAAACAAATGATGAGATTTTTATGTAATAGAGAGTATAGAGATAGTAATTATGTTATAGTATTAGCAAGTTTGATGGTTTTTCTAAGTGGGTTTAATGTTAATTATGCAAAAGAATGTACAAATATTCCTACAGAATTGTCATCAAAAACATTGAGGTATGAAGCTATGATATCAATGAATGAAACTTGGATAAAACAAAGGATGTCTCATAATCATGATGATTATCATCTGACACCAACTGATGATTCAGCTTGGTCTAGTTTATTCCCTAGGAAAATGTTGATGGAAGATGATGAAATTAGTTGGAATATTATGTATAAGAACATTAAGTATTCTGATCAGTTTAAATTAAGGGGTAGTTTTTTATCCGAAATTTCGCTTCATAATGTGAGGTTAGATCCTCAATCAGTCCATGGTCAAGCTCAACAAACAAATTTAGAGTATTTGTTGATCTTAGATGTGGATAGCTTGGTTTGGAGCTTTCGGAAAATAGCGGGTTTGGATACTCCTGGTAGTCCTTATGGTGGTTGGGAAGCTCCTGATGTCGAGCTTCGTGGGCATTTTGTTGGTTTGTTTATTTGCCTTGTTTTACTTTTTGCGTTTTTGATAACGGGGATATATAATATTTCACATTCCAATATTATGGTCTCGCTGAGTCATATTCGTATACTACAATGGAGAAATATGTTTTACTTTGTTCATAACTGGTACATATTCATATGCTATGCTATGCTATGCTATGCTATGCTTCCAGTTTTGTTCACTCTTATAGTAGATTCTAACCACTGACCTAATGTAACTAATACCTCTATTAACCATGTGATCGAGACTTAGGTGGTCGTTGTTGGTTCAATGTGAATTGCAAGTATATTATATGTGAATACTACAGAGTAGTTTGTGTTTTTAGCGTAAATGGAACCATAAGGACAATTTTGTTCCTACCGTATTGTGAGCACTACCCGTTAATGACTCAGTTCTGCATTACCGTATTGTATTTAGTGTAACACCTTAGAAGTTAGAACATTAACCTTATAAGACTAGAGTATCTTATTCTAATGCTCCTGCAGAATTGATCTGATGTAACTTGCAGGAGCCAGATAACTGATGTTGATGTAACATGCATGAACCTAAGAACATTAGATGATTAGAGTATCTAAATCTAATGGGCATGTTGCTATATTCTAAGGTGTTGAGAAATTATAACTTAACTGGTTGTTAGTTTTTATCTTTTGTGACAAATTTCAAATAGTAGTGGCCCTTACCTGGCTGTAGCCAGATAGGAATGTTGATAACTTATGGTGCTTTGTTAGTTTTGACGATTTATGATATAGTCGTCTGGGTTGTGATATGATATGGCCAACGATACTGATTGCTTATCTGATGTAACATGCATGATTAAGGTCATTACTTGAGCGCCACGGCACAAATGTGGGCTAGCACTCACAATGAGACACTCAGGGAAAAGATGGCCACATTAGTAACTGCTCTAAAGGAGTGTCAGGATGCAATGGGAACGGGATACCTTTCTGCGTTTCCGTCTGAGCTATTTGATAGATTTGAAGCTGTACAACCTGTGTGGGCACCCTATTACACTATCCACAAGGTACACACTATTCTTCTGGATTTTTTATAATTGAAATTATTTAGCTTCACCATTTGTCAACACAAGGGCTACTTTGCGTTGGGCGGGTGCCTTTGAGGTACTCTAACCGTTTGTCTCGATGGATAGATTATGGCAGGACTTTTAGACCAGTATAATCTTGCTGAAAGTGCTCAAGCTCTAAAGATGGTGACACAGATGGCTGATTACTTTTACAAGCGCGTACAGAATGTGGTAATGAGACACACCCTCGAACGACATTGGCTGTCTTTAAATGAAGAAACTGGTGGGATGAACGATGTCCTATATCGCTTGTACACTGTCACGGTACGCTACTAGCAATTTCGTATCTGCTCAGTTAATTGCTTTAACTGTTATTTTATACACGCAAAAAATTAAACGTTCAGGGCTATATGATTTTTCAGTCAGACATGGTAGAAAAATTCAGAAATTTATTCAGAACTTAAGCTGCTGCTCTTACTTGTGTATCAGTATATTGAACTGCTACTGTTAATAATATACAGAATGATCAAAAACACTTGCTGCTGGCTCATCTCTTCGACAAACCATGTTTCTTAGGATTACTTGCATTGAAGGTACTCAAAAATCAACATCCTTTTGTTGCACAACTTTTCTTCAGTATATTCAGTAAGGTTGAGAACAGTCATTTTTTAAATGTATACATGATATTTTACTATATGTTTCCTTTTGTGGTCTTGAAGGCTGATGATATATCAGGTTTTCATGCAAACACTCACATTCCGATAGTTATTGGTGCTCAAATGCGATATGAAGTAACCGGGGATGAACTGTATAAGGTCAGTGACCAATTGTAGTTGGCACATTTTGCCTCATGTTAAAAGTATGATATGCTTCCAGCAAGCCAGAGCGAGATATGTTTATGTACTAACCCTAGTTCTTTAATTATTTGAGCAGGAAATAGGGACATTTTTCATGGATGTTGTAAATTCAACACACAGCTTCGCAACTGGGGGAACTTCAGTGTCCGAGTTCTGGTAGCACTTTGATAATTAAACATAGTTACTACTGCTAAAATCTTTTGCATTTATATCGTGTTTAACAGGCATGGCAAATAGGTTAATTTAGAGTGAGGTCATTTTGGTAGATTATGATATAGTATGATTTTATGCACTACGGCTGGTCAGGGTCGGGTCATTTCGGTTTTAAAATTGGCCAGGTCTAATTAAGTTGTTTCATTGGCTTACTTAGAATTATTAGTGTTAAGAATCAATGTGGTTCATTAACAGGGCTGATCCGAAGAGGTTAGGTGATAAGCTACACACCGAGAATGAAGAATCTTGTACAACATACAATATGCTAAAGGTTTCTTCCTTTCTTATAAACCTGAGTTAAAGATTCAAACATCCGCAAAACATATTTCGTGGGAGAGCAATTTGAGACATTTATCCGCGCATTGGATGAATTTTGTATCACTAATCTTTCAGGTGTCCCGGAACCTGTTTAAATGGAGCAAAGAAATGATATATGCAGATTACTATGAGCGCGCACTGACCAATGGCGTCTTAGGCATACAAAGGGGAACCGAACCGGGGGTGATGATCTACATGCTACCTCTAGGTCATGGAGTTTCCAAAGGAAGAAGTTACCATAAATGGGGAACTTTGTTTAATTCTTTCTGGTGTTGCTATGGAACAGGTTTGTATGCCAAAAAATTACCCTCTTGAGAGAAAATCTAACTGATAGAAATTGTGAGACGACATATACAATTAATAAATACTGCATTAATTGAATTAAATGGGTAATTAGTGGAGTAATTAGTGCTATCTCACCAAACATATTTTGTGAGACCATATAATTTGAGAATATGTTTATGCTTCTGCTTTTGGAGTGCATTTGTTGAGAATGGCCACCATATTTGCTCTATTGGGTTTGACTATTTTCTGAATGTTCTATTGTAAAGGAATTGAGTCATTCTCGAAGTTGGGAGATTCCATCTACTTTGAAGAGATGGGGAGTGTTCCCGGGATCTACGTAATTCAGTACATATCTAGCTCAATCAACTGGACTTCTGCAAAACTTTCCCTAACCCAGGTTGTAGATGATGTTGTTTCCTGGGATCAAAGTCTGAAAGTGAAAATAACTGTTGCAACTCAGGTATACGCAAAATCCCGAAAATTATTACCACTAATTGTGGATTTCTACGTTTCCATTTTTTCATTACTTTAACACATGGGTCATTGTGATATAGCCACTTTGTCAAGTAACAGTCATTCCATGCAATTTGTAACATGTCATCTTGATATAGCCTTTTTCTGTTGATAACATAGACGTTAGGCTACACATATCCGACTTTGAACTTTACACCACTTATGGGAAAGATTGAGGCACTAGAGCAAGGTGGTTGTAGTCGTAGTGATTTCCTTAAAAGGGTTTTTGATTTAAAGAGAAGGCATTCTAAATGAATAATTCTCTGATGCAGCATTCAGGGACAGCTACCTTAAATTTACGCATACCTTCATGGAGTTCTTCGAGTGGTCTAAAAGCCTCAGTGAACGGGGATCCTTTGTCTTTGCCAGCTCCAGGTCTACATCATTCACATTTTCATCCCTCATTAGTTTTCTGAGGAGCATAGTCATTGTCAAATGTATTATTAGTAATCACGCAAAATCGATAAAAAGAAGGCAATCAATTTGATCATCTTTAAATGTGCATCGTTTATGCAGGAAATTTTCTATCAATATCTAGGAACTGGGGCAACAGAGATACAGTTTTGTTGCAGTTTCCACTAGGCCTCAGAACAGAGTTTATTCAAGGTAAAAGCAAATATGCAAATATTTCATTCAATCAAATTCCAAATTTCTTGTTACTAAGAACAACACCTTAATACCTTTGTAACAAAATTTTCAGATGATCGCCCCCAATTCAACTCCCTTCAAGCTATTCTGTATGGACCTTACTTGCTTGCTGGTTTATCTACCGGTGACTATGACATTCAAACAGC
>JAIUZE010023468.1:0-51397 GCA_022085475.1 Heliosperma pusillum
AGGAAATGAGAGCACAAAGCACAAGACAAAATAGTGCTCAAACCGTAACATTTGTAAAAACCGACTCAAAGTGGGACATACCAAAAACAGTCACAAAACATGAGAATAGGGAATTATATAAACTTAACTATGATAAAAATGAATCAATACATGATACATAAGCATTAGAACAAGTTTATGAAGCATAATGAATAAAAACATTGATCACCTCTCCAAAACAACGTTGTTTGGAAACCAACTAAAACAAGGGTCCACTTCAAACGCTCATAACTAGAGTTCTAGACATGCAAATGCAGAAATTACAAATGGAGGTGATAGCTTATCCTCTTACGGTTCCAATGGGATGTCACAAGCCCAAAACAAGCAAGTAACGAAGGAGATATGATCATTTTACGAAAAGGGGTCAGTGCAGGAAAACTGCATTCGGCAGCGAGTAACGCTGCCAGCGCCACCACGACACTGCCTGCGTCCTACGATGCTGCCTGCGTCCAATAACGCTGCCAGCGTCCTTCACGGGATTCAGGCACGATCAAAATCAACATGTTATCAACAACAAAATCCTCATTTATCATCACAAACCATCAATTCTCATATCAATTAACAACTAACAACATCCATCAACAACAACACAAGTCCTAAGCATACAAACCATAATCTAAATACGATTACTAGCCTAGAAAACACATAAAACACGTAAATGATATCGAGTAACCCTTCACCGTTACCTTATTGCGTCTTCACTCCGCGTCAAGGTCCTCTTCTATTAGGAAATAGTCTTTGTCGGGATCTTGGAGGTCACCACCTACAAAATAGTTAATAAAAGATGAATTTACTTCATCTTGAGAAAGACGGAAAGTTTGAAAAGCGAGAAAGACGGTAATTTTATTACCAATACGGATAGAGGAAGCTAAGAGAGGAAGAATAAGACGAACTTACGTGAATTTGAGCAAGAAACGAATGAGATATGACGATTCAAAGATTGGGTGAAAATGGAGGCAAGGTTTTGATTTGGGTTTCTTAGTGATGAAGTAAGTTGAGTTGTGTGAGGAATGAAATAGGTTAAGAGGGAGTATGAGGAAAAAGTCAATAAAAAGTCAAAGGCGACTTAAGACGGGTTTTACTTGAAAACTCGCGGAAATTCCAAATACGAACTCGGAAATTCTAAATTCGACTCGGAAAATTAAATTCTAAATTAAAACTTAATTTCGCTGAAAAGTATCCGTAAAATATTTTCACTATAAAAATAGGGTACATTTCCGGGTGTTACAACAACAACAACAACAACAACCAACCTCCAACCTCCAACCTCCAACCTCCAACCTTCAACCTCCAACCTCCAACAACAACAACAACAACAACAACAACAACAACAACAACAGCAACAACAATAACAACAACAACAGCCACAACAACAACAACAACAACAACCACAACAACAACAACAACCAACCTCCAACCTCCAACCTCCAACAACAACAACAACAACCTCCAAAAACAACAATAACAACCATAACTATCTAACATCTTCAACCTGCAAAAAAAAAACAATATTTCGAGCTCATGGGGTCCTTATCTCTCCAACCTAAACCCATCTTTGAATCTTTCATACCATTAGTAAATATTAATCATTTAATTAATTGTTATGAGACGAAAATTCGGCAGTAGTTCCCTACAGTTCTCCAAATACACAATGTTGAATGACTTGTCACTCTACATATGTATTCAGAGAACATTAAAGGAACTGTCAACCAAACTTAATCGCCAAATAACAATTAAAATAACAATTAGTATTTACCACCTAAATGGCATGAAAGATTCAAAGACAGTTCCAAAACGGGGACTATTCAAGAATTACACCTAATATATAATTCTTAAACGGGTACTAGGTCTATCATATATGAACAACACAATTAATCAATAATAATGCAAACTAAAACATAAAGATAAACACAATTTGCCTTAACAATAATGTTAACAATGACAATTAAACATAAATTATATTTTTATCATAAAACTATACTAACATAAACTATACTAATTATACTATACTAACATAAATTATACAAACATAAACTATACTAATTATACTATACTAACATAAATTATATTAACATATATAAAACATATATAATATATTAATAATAATAACAATTTAAAGGAGGAGGGGGAAGGTGAGGTGGGGCCATCTAGACCTGGCAAAACTGACCCGACCCGAATAACCCGACCCGATAAGGCTGACCCGAGACCCGAAAGTGACCCGGAATTGCTTGACCCGAGGATGACCCGAAACCCGAATAGACCCGACCCGACCCAGACCCGACCCGAACCTTGACTGACCCGAAAGAGACCCGACCCAAAATAACCCGACCCGAACCAACCGACCCACACACGACCGATTTGAAATGATTCTAAATTACCCAATTTATTGTAATTAGGGGTGATAATGAGACGAGACGACCCACGTGCAGCTCAAGGTCGGCTTGGTCCAAGTCGGCCCGTGCGAGTTTGCTTCGACGCGGGCTTGACTCGAAAACTAACTTGATCATTTTGACCTGAAAATGGCCTAAATAAATAGAATATGAATCTAAAATAACCCGACCCAAAATGACCCATACCCGAAATGGCCCAAACCCGAAGTGACCCAAACCCAAAACTGACCCAACCCCGAAAGCGACCTGACCCGACCCGACCCGACCCGAAAGATTGAGCAAACCCGAGATGACCCAACCCAAACTGACCCGACCCAAACCCGACCCGTTTGACCCATTTGCCAGGTCTAGGGCCATCAGGGAGGGGGTGGCGCCGGCGGGAGAGGAGGGTGGTGGGGCTAGCATAAGAGGAGAGGAGATGGAAAACTGGGTAAAGGAGAGAAGAAAGAAGGGAAAGGGGAGAGGGGAAAAGGAGGAAGGGGAGAGAAGGGTGGCGCGGCGGCCGAGGCGGCCGACAGGGGGAGGGGGTGGCGCCGGCGGGAGAGCAGGGTGGGGAGGGGCAGAAGAAGAAAGGAGAGGAAGAAGGAAGAAAAGGAGAGAAGAAAGAAGGGGAAGAGGAAGGGGAAAAGGAGGAATGGGAGAGGGGGGTGGCGCGGCGGCGGCCGACGGTCGTCGGTCAGCCACAAGAGGTGGTGTCGGCCGCCGGCGAGGCCAAATCTGGAAGTCACGCTATAAAGAAGAGGGAGAGAGAGAGAGAAAGAGAAAGAGGGGCGTACCTAGGATAGATCCGGTGGTGTAGGGGATTTTCCGGCCGTTTGGGCCTCTTGGGGGTGGCTCCGGTGAAGGTGTGCTTTGGTGAAGGTGGTCGATTGGGGAATGTTGATTTGGGAATGTTGATTTGATAAAGTAAAAGTGAATGTCGGGAAGAGAGATTTGCGCTGTTATCCTATTAAAAAACCTGCTACAGAATTTCCGTCGCAGATTCCGTCGCATATACTCTGCCAGATGTCCTCTTTCAAAGTCAAACAAGAAGTCAATTTTTATTGAGCTGCGATGGAATTTCAGTCGCAAATTCCGTCGCATAAAGGGATTTTGCGACAGAATTTCCGTCGCAGTGTTTCCCGCCATATGAATTTTTTTACACGCCATGGGAAAAAACATTGCTACGGGATTTCCGTCGTAAGTCCGTCGCAAGGTGAATTATCCGTCGCAAAGTTCGTCGCAAGATTTCTTTTGCTACAGTTTTTATGTCCGTCGCAAAGTTTCCGTCGCGAATTGAGTTTTGTCTTGTAGTATATTTGAGAAAGATCAATCAGATAAAATCTTAAACATTATTATATATTATCTATTTTATTATAGTTAAATTAACAACATATACAAGTAGGTCATGCGAAGCACGGGATACTACCTAGTTCTATTGTAAATGTGGGCATGGGAGCGGATTACAATTGGCCGAGCTATAGTCACCAGGGGGTTCAACTACACCCCTTCTAAATCAGATATAAAGTAAATTTTGTGCATTGATGTTTTAGAGTGACTCCTTTGGTCTAGTGGTAAGATGGCGGCTTTGTACCCTAAAGGTCCAAGGTGGTTCGACTACCATAACAAACATATGCACCCTCATTTTTCATTTTTTGCCTATGCTAGTACAAAGTAGACAAATTATAAAAAAAAAAGTGATAAATTGAGAATTTTATATTACAAATGATTGATAAATATGTCAAACATTATTAAAAATTACCAAAAAAATAATTGATTTGGTATGTAATAATATACTATTATCATTATTTTCCTAATCTTATTTTGCAGGTTTCATAACCACCTATTAAAAAGTCATTTTTAAAAGTTACATATCAAAAAAGTATGAAATTTTCTTATATTAATAGTGATTTTGTTATTTTGGTGCCATGGAGGAATAAATTTCTTTTGATAATATTAAATTTATGCACCCCCTCTAATAGATTTCTAGAATCGCCACTGATAATCACGAGGCCCTAAAACCAACCCACTCAAAAACACCATACTCAATAGGTTCTCAACACGAATTAAGAATCGACTCATTTGGTCGTAGATGGTTAAGTATAAATTGAAAGAGGTCTCAAATCACAATAACTCTAGTTGGTTATATGGATGCTTTCGATACCATGCGACACGATCAGTTTATATGACAACCTTACACCCAAGAAAACATTTCTTTTTTGCCTGATTTCTGTCACGATGATTAGGATGATTGTGTAACACCTTTACTTAACCAGTAGCCTCTAGCAAGACCTTCACAAGTTAGAAGGACGTTATCATCTCGGTTTTCCGAGGTAGTGAATAAAAAATCAATAACATGGAACGATTTTACATTTAATATATAACGTTAATGGCAAAACAAAGGCTACAAGTCTAAACCAAACTCAACAACTGAAGATATGACTAGTAGGGGTGTTCACCGGTCCAAAATCGGAATAGACCGGAACCCTTAAGGTCCAGTTTTTTCCAGGTTTGGACGGGACCGGTTCTACTTTTTAAAAGGATAATTGAAATTTTTTTAGTGTGGACCCGATCGGAGACTGGCCACCATATTTTCTGGAACCCGAACCGGACCAGTTTGTATCTGGTTTGGATCGGACCGGACCGGTCCGGGTCGGTTCGGTTTGCCGGTCCGGACCACTTTTTGAACACCCCTAGATATGAGTCTAGATACGGTGACTCAAACTCTAAACTCTGTCTAGACGGTCATCGATTCCCAAAATCCAATATACCACAACTTGCTAACAGACAACTGCTCCCCATTTGCCGAAAATATCAAATGGATCATCACAGATTACAAACATCGCAAGTGTCAGTAATCAAAGACATTATCAATCATAGATAGTATCATCATTATACAATCCATACACAACACGATGTCATCAAAGAGCGCATCACAACCATCCTCTAATACCATCACCATCAACCACCGTGGTTCCACTGTGGTGCCATCAACAAGCACACCGCCACACACGCGCATACACACAATATGGTACCTATTGCAACAGGTCACCGAAAGTTACTCCGGCTAAACACAATGTGCGCACCTCTCCATGACGAGACCAACATGAGGAGCGACCCAAATTCCGGTGATCCCAACACCGCTCCGTTAAGCACCCACAATCCCCAAACACCTCTCCAAACTCCATGGCAACCACTACAATAATACAAACAAAATACATCATAAAATCAATCACATATAATATAGCTGAGTAGGATGTAATACTCTGTATTTCTGTGTATAAGGGGGGCTCGGCCGAATAGGGCTTACTCGACTGAGTACATATAGTACTCGGCCTAGTAAAGGCTACTCGACCAAGTAGTTTTGGCTGATGCTTAAATCAGTATTCTGATCTCGCGTGCTTGGCCGAGTGAAGTATGCACTCGAGCGAGTACGACGGATTTCAGGGTTTTGGCGGACGGATAATTAAGGATTATTACGAGGAGTTAGTTTTTATTAAACCATTTTACGTTTCTTAATCACAAACCCTATTTCTCAAATACTTTCTAATTCCTCAAGAAACCTTTGATTATCTCGTACCGGATCCAACCTTTTGCTACGTTGATTGATTCCTTGGGTAAGTATCCTTGAGTACGATTGATTGTATTGTTTTTGTTATAAACCCTAATCGATTTGGGGGAAAGGGGAAACAAGGGTTAGTATTGATTATGTTAATTGCATGTTTAGGGGAAAGAATTCATAAAAGAAGATTGTTGATATAATGGTTATGATTTGCTGCGGATTTGCGAAAAGGTAGGGTTTCCTACTCATTATTTGCATTGCTAATTGATGGCATGAGATTGTTGATTTACTATATGTGATGATTATGATTGCGATATTGATGATGGTCACTTTTGCGACAATGATGGAGTTGGAGTTATTGATGATGATCACTTTTGTGACAGTTATGGAGTTGGAGTTATTGGTGATGGTTGTTATGGTTTGGTAGTGATCCCGTTGGTAGACGAGTCACACCCCAAGTTTGCCCCCGTAGTTATCCCACTACATGGGGTATGTGCACATTAATGTTCATAGTTATCTTGTTGTGGTGAGATGAAAGTTCGACGCGTGTGGCTGCGGTCCATGATCAATAGGTGGTTTTGTAGAGCAGGGATGGTAACCTGAGTCTACTGAGGTGTCTGATGCGGTGGCCCTCTGGTTTCCCTTTCCCTTGGGCTTATCTTGTATGTTGGTTGATATATGCGAATACTGACCTCGTTATTGTTTTACAAAACTGTGATGATCCATTGAGGAATGGGGAGCAGGTGATCAACAGGTAATTTATTGAGCTGTGCTGAGATGTTGAGGGGATCACCACTATCGAGTCATAGCTTCCGCGGAGTCTACTAGAGTCATCCGTTAGACATTATTTTACTTTATAGTATGATTGCGATTTTGGATTACTGGTCTAGACGGTATGCCGTCTAGTTTAAGACGATGTATTGATATTTAAACATTGATTAAATAAATGTTGTTTCCTTTATCGCTTGAATTTATATGTACTACCTCTGGCAACCGAGATGGTAGCCCTATCATGTGCTAAGGCGGTCTTCTAAGGCACCTTGGTGTATGGGGGTGTTACAAGGGAAACCTTACCTTTAGCAATCCGAGCACATACGCATCCACGACATCGTACCAACCCATCTTTATAATAACAATAACATCATTCCGTTACTAATCGATTATCACGCTACTCACTTTAATCGAGTCACATAGATACTTACCTATGGACGAAACAACAATGGCCAACGCACCAAGAGACATTCTCATACACGTCTTCTTAAGTCTTGAAATTGAGGATGGAGGGTAGGAAATCTAGGACTTCATGAAGTTTAGGTATTCTAGGGTTAGGGAATAAGGAGAATTGTTTAAGAAAATGAAAATTAGTGATGCGTCTAATCTAATTTAAAGACGCGACACTAACCCAAGTCCGCTCGACCAAGTGAGCCTACTCGGTAGAGCGGCCCACGGAGTGGACTATAAAAGTCTGCTCCAACCTTCACAACTCCAAAACCAAAGAATCCAATCCTAAAAATGGTTCCTACAAAGGTTCTACCAAAACCCGGGTATTACAAGCTTCCCCCCTTAAAATGAAATTCGTCCCCGAAACTCACTTCCAAGCAACTATACCGATCACAATCCTTCTCACGAGACGCACACGACACAAGTACACATTACTTTTTTTAATAACAACACCACCACTACATCATGAGTTGATACCACTCATGAGACAGTACCGCCATCCGCCCATTGGCGCCTCAAAGCCACGACACACACCCCAACCACACAATCAAACCACGACCCATAACTCTATTAGCATAATTTAACATTGACACTAACACAATTTAAAAATGGTTCTAACATAAATTACTATAGTAACACAATCACTCATAGTACACAAACATTCTACACTATTTTCATATTAGCAGCACAACATTAACAATTAGCAATGCAATCTATATTTTTAGCAATACAACCTATTCGTCTAAACCTATTCATTATCAAACTATCACCATATGCCTTGCCGCTCCCACCCCCCCTCTTAAATTGAACTTCACCTACGAATTTCACTGACAAATCCAAACAAAACACCTCCACATGTATTTGGTCTGATGCCAACCAATAACATACAATTAACTCGCATTTGAAACCACATAACATGTTTCACACGTAATAATGAAGTTATTCTTTGCACTTATTTTGTTCATTGTTCAAACCACTATTCTATTGTACTAATCGTAGTAGCCATTCATGTAAACTGGTAAAACAAGGATACCAGCTCATGTAATTAAGTATCTTCAAAGGAATCATTTCTCATATGCCATTATATTAAAGTTGACCCCATTATTCCATGTTACTGTCTCACCACATAGTTATGCATCTACTAAATACTCTAAACTACACACAAGGGACATCACGAACCGTAATATCACGAAATACACTCGAATTATCCTGAAATAGTTCCACTCGGTCGAGTGATGGAGGTACTCGGTCGAGTTGCCTTACTCGGTCGAGTGTTCTTGATACTCGGTCGAGTGACTATAAAACAGAATCCTCCTTAGCACCTTTGTAGCCCTAACTTGCCTCGATATTGGGGGATTCCGACCTACATATACACAAGACACATGCCATTCCATTCACACAACAACGGGTCATGACATAGTTATGAATCAATAAGTCAGCACACATAAAAATAAGTCTTGGCCAAAGGTCCAAATTATATAACCGCAATTGTTCAACACACCAAATTTAAACACTATTAGTATCCAATGTTCCAACTAGTCACACACAAGATAAAATAAGGAGTCACAGCTCCTAATCCTCATCATCATCAGTATCATCAGCATCTCCATGTCCTTCCGATGTGCAGACGCCATCCGCCTGGTACCCTCCTTTCGAGTAGTCACCTTCTGCGTAGCCTCCGCGGGGACACTGGTCAAATGGTCTTGCCTTGCCCCAAGCGCCCACTAAGAAACCGTAGCCATGAGAGTATGCAGTCCCCCCACACTGAAGGCTCAACCCCGTAGCTATAAAATACACCAAAGCCATCCCTCGGTCCTCTCCACCAGCTTGGTTGTGGAAGATCTCTACCAATGTTCATATTGTATATCGATTCTTGGACGTTGTGCATCACCATGTCTTGTTTTACCCTCCATGCGAGATCTGCCTGGTAAAAGCCGTAGTCAATCGTGGACGGATAATAAAGATACCCATACTGCATCGGGGTAGGCTGAGGCTTCTGAATATGTATTTCCGGAATCAACACCTCCTCAACACGTGCTCCATGAGCTCTAGTTTTCCTGAAAGCATAAATTAGGCTGGGAAGAACCAAATTGTTGGACCAATTTGATAGTTTTGATAATGACATGTGTTTACGTAATAATATGTTTTACTCGATATATCATATGCGTGTAATTGTGTGCTTTAGTCTTATTATAGCTAGCAACAATTATGAGAAGAAAGATCAAAGTTAGGCATAACTTTGATAAAGTCTGTGAGACAAAGTTATAACAACTTCAGGAATAACTTTTGGAGTGAACATGGTAGTTATAGCTAACCAGGCATAATTTTAAAGAAAATCGCTTCAAGCAAGATCTACATAAAACAACACGAGACTCAAGATGGAGGGTCTTTGTGATCAAGATGAAGAGATGATCCGTATACTGAAGATCTTTGTGAAGATTAGATAGTATAGGTCGTCATTCGGTAACTATTCCATTCGAGATATTTTATGTTCAAAGTTATAGCTTTAGCCTATGACTTTGGATGATAAATATTGATGCATGATTTTGGAAATAAAATGTTTTGAAATGTTTTCAAAAGTGAAAGAGTATTTTTATATTTATCAAAAGTTTTATTAGAGAATATATTTATGAGATTCTATTGGTTAGTAATACAACTTATGGGTTGTCATGCTACCTAGGGTTTCTAATATATTCTATCTCAATTTGTTGTTAACCTAATTAGCCCACCTAGTGTTTGAGCCACCTAGGGTTTCGTGAAACCTAGTGTTTGTGCCACCTAGGGATGCGTGCCTCCTAGGGTTTCGTGAGCTAGGAATTTCGGCCTCCATAGGTTGTTTCCCTTGTTTACCTAATCTAGGATTCTATTATATCTTTACAACAATATTTTGAGATATAAAGATAAATATATTTCTATAAGATAAACCAAATAATATTTTGAGATAAAGATATTTCTAAAAGATAAGCAAATATTATTTTATGATAAGATAAATATCTTTCTTAAATATTATACTAGGGTTTTAGATCTACTATGATTCTACCACTATAAATACTCATTCATATACTACTCTTAAAATACACGAAATACACAACAATCACACGTCTACATATTTACTTGTGTTGATTTTCCAAAATCATTTTAAAGTAAACCTTTGAGCAAATATTTATTATTTTTAGAGTTTGTTTTTCAAAAGAATCGTGAATCAATTATTATCAATCGCTTGAGTGAAATACGTTATTGGATAATAGTACATCATTATAAACTTACAATTCTTTAACGATAATCTGTGTGAGTTATATTGTACTTTCTTATTAGCGTAAGATAGTATAGAGTATTTAGCGATACTCACCTTGTGTTATAATCATAGTGTTGATTATACGAGTGGGTTGATAATTTTTGTAATCCGTAGAAAGGTACTAAGAATTATTAATCAAGAATAGTGGACGTAGGTTTCAACGTGTGAAACTGAACCACTTCAAAAATCGTGTGCCTCTCTCTTATCTTTACTTTTCGTTATTTCGTTACATGCGCTTAATTTGATTAATTAATTAGTTGATTTTAATTCATAAGATCAAAAACTTAATTACATATCATATAAATCGAAAAAGTGGGGCTAATTTTTAATACTCAATTCACCCCCCTCCCCCCCCCCCCCCCCCCCCCCCCCTTCTTTCGTATTCGATCAATAGACTCTACACAAATATTACTCAGCGGACGGTATTGAGGTATCAGGATCCATCTCCTCATCCTCTTCATTATCATTTTCCTCCCATACTTCTTAAGGTGGTTCGTCTCTGGCAACCACTCCTCCTTATCCGCATTCACCTGTAAATCAACCCAAAAATTTTCCTTCACCTTCCAAGCATACTTACTACCTCATACCTCACGCAATCACTTGACACCACGAATGAAGTATTGATCACAAAAGAGAGGGATTTCTCAGTCAAAGGCTCATCTATGTTCCCCCGCACAAATCTTGCCACCGACTTAGCCAACTTAGCAATAAGGCCCTTCACAATCCAAGGTACGCCTACTCGGGGCTTTTATCCGAGCTAGACTAGAACAAACCAACCCTTAAGAACTTAAATATACCCTCTTCTCACGGTAGGTCTTCAAATAGAAGACTAGAAGAAAAATCTCAGTAGAGTTCAGTTTAGTAGCGTTAGGCATGCAGAATAACACACTAGCAACCATCCTCACAAATATTCTCAAGGTAGGGTGTTGGATACCACTGAGTAGCATATGACTCACCTTATGAACATGAGTCCCAGTAAATAAAGACATGTACCTAGTTGCCCTAAAACCGTGGGATAAATCCTGACAGTCTGTCTTAACCTCCTTATTTAGACCCAAATACTACGTCATCTAGTCACGGGTAAAGGTATAATCAACACCTCAGATTTGAAAGGAAACTGATTTCCTCTTAGCATCATATACGAACTTAAGAATTATAGATCAAGCTAGGACAGGAGAATTCACGCAATTGATAAAGCCCCAACAATCCTAACACCTCATACATGTGCTTAAGGTCTGCACCAAAACCTATATCCTCATATAGGGCGGGGCTACGCACCTTGTACCCGTCATGGGTACGACATTAGTACCTCAAACAGATTGCTCTGATCGTAGTCACAAAATACCACATTAGGATAAGTGGGGATAGGTGTTACCATCGGTGTTCTCGAGGCCTCTGGATGTTCTTGGTTTCCCCTCATCGCGGGTTGTTGTTTCTTTGCTTCCAACATGGTAACTTGATTATGTAAGTCCTTAAGAACAAAAGTAGGAAAATATTGAAGATTAACAAGTATTTGGTGGGAAGTTTTAAAGAAGTTTGAGAGGTTTACTGGGATAGAGTTCTAACCGAGTAGGAGAAGAAGTGAATATAAAATTAGAAAATTTATAGTTTTAAAGTTGAAATAGGCTTTACTCGACTCGTCACTCGATCGAGTGTTGGATGCACTCGGTCGAATATGGCTACTTAAATTGGTCGAGTACTACAGGTACTCGGTCGAGTGCCCAAAATCGAGCCAAAAGGCTGCTTCTGATAAATATTCACTCGGTCGAGTAAATCGGCCACTCGATTGAGTATAGCTACTCGGTCGAGAGACCCAAACTTTTCGTCTCCTTGTGTCGCAGCTCGAACAGTGCCCCGTCTAGTCTTCTACCTTACGATGAGTCTGCAGAACAAGTCATATCGAGTCGTCATCTCCCTACGAACCCCGGTCGAAAAAAAGCACAATAGTTCTTATATTGTATACACATTCTTATCGATTACCTTGATTATAATATACCTCTATATATATCCGCTAGTTATACGTTCTGATTTCATATTTCTTCGGGTTAACCCGCCACGTTTTAATAGTACCAAACTTTGATCATCGTAACTCAATAATTAATAACCGTGTGCATCTTACCAACCATTCACTATATTACCAACTATTACTCCCACATCAATACCTACAAATCCTCAACATTACATATACACATAAGATTAGTTACATAACACAACAATAGTAATATGTTTATCAATTAAACGCTTTATAACACCTTATTACCCTCCTCTTTCTAAGACCCTATACATTACTCTATCAAACATATCCACATACATTTAATTTATAAATTAGACTTACACATATCCTCCTACTAACTAGAAACACCTCACACTCAACACGTATCGATCCATACACAAAGTTTCACATGAATGCACTTCATAGAGATTTCTTTCACTTCTGAATCATCAGATTCATCACGTATGGTACTACACAATATTTCATCTCATTTCACATAATTAACAATCCACACGCAATTTTCATTACCCCTCTTGATTACATCCTCGTGGTTACCGGTTACAAATTGCAAGGGCCGAGATTTTGCAGTGAGGCATCTTCCCATCCGAAATCGACAGGGGGAGGGGCTCCTTACATTTGTATATGGACTTCATTTTAATCGACTTTTACTAGTTCATTCTGGTTCATTGGTTCAGGTTCCAACTGCCAAGATCATTGCTCTCACTTTGTAACACCCTTTCTTACGAAGGAGTTTTTAGCAAGACCTTTCCGTATAAGAAGGGACGTTACCATCTCGGTGTCCCGAGGTAGTATATAACAAATCAATAACATGGACCATTTTACATTCAATAGACAACGTTGATGGCAGATAAAGGTTACAAGTCTAAACCAAACTCAATAACTGAAGATATACGTTTAGCTCAGGCGACTCCAACTCTAAATTATGGACAGACGGTCATCAATCCCCAACATCCAAGCAATCACAACCTGCTAATAGACGACTGCTCATCATTTGCAAGAAATATCAAATGGATCATCAAAGATTACAAACATCGTAAGTGTCAGTAATGAAGTACATTATCAAACATAGAAAATATCATCATCATACATTCCATAGAGAACTTGATTCCATCAAAGAGCGCATCACACCCTATTCTCCAACACCATCACCATCATCCAACGCATGGTCATCAACAAGCACACCGCCACACACAGACTCACACATTATATGGTACCTACCGCAGCAGGTAATCCCAAGGTACTCAGGCCATACACCATCCGCGCGCCTCCTCCTTGTTGGAATCGGCACGAGGAGCGACCCCAAAGACCTGGAGATGGTGATCCCACCGCCGTTTCCCTAAGCACCCACAATCCCCAAAGACCTCTCCAAACTCTACGACAACCACCCCAATTATACAATCAGAATACATCATAAAATCAATAACATACAAGATAATTGTGTATGGAAACCCTACCTTTAGCAATCCGAGCACATACGCATCTACGATATCTACACGACATCGTACCAACCCATCCCAATAAAAAAAATAACATCATTCCATTACTAATCGATTATCACCCTACTCACATTAATCGAGACACATAAAGAGACTTTTTTAATGGAGGAAACAACAATGGCTAATGCACCAAGAGACATTCTCCTATGACACACGTCTTCTTAAGATTTTAAATAGAGGATAGATAAAATATAGGACTCCATGAAGTTAAGAGATTTTAGGGTTAGGGAAGAAGGAGAACTGTTTTAAGAAAATGAAAAGGAGCGATGCGCCTAATCTAATTTAAAGTCGCGGCATGGACCCGATTCCACTCAACCGAGTGAACCATATAATCGACCGTGTGAGCCTACTTGGCCATATGGTCCACCGAGTGGACCCTAAAAGTCCACCTTAACTTTACCGACTCCAAAACTAAGGTATCAAATCCTAAACAATGTTCCTACAAAGGTCCTACAAAAATCGGGTATTAAAGTTTGGGTCGTGATAGCACCTATGATATGATTTGACATTGTTGAGTGACATTTTGCTAATAGGGTGGCTCATCAGTTTGGATGAAAACATGATGTCCCTCCACCTTGTGATACGGAACTCAAGTTGCACATAGTTGACTAAAGAAGTGCTCATACAAGGAGTTGGATGGGCAAACATCAAACTTACTTAGCAATGTGGGTTAGGAGGGCCAATTTAGGTCCCGTGGTGTGGAGAGTGACGATAAAATGATCTATTACAACCCTTACATGGGTTGGTAACGGGATCACACTCGTCGATTCAGTATCCCTTTATCCCAACAAGCTACTTATTAAGCAACGTCAGGAGCCACTTAATATCTTGTAAGTCTTCTTAATATTTATGTCTATTAATACTTCACAAATATTTCATAGAATGTTCATTGTGACACTATTATTTTGTTCATGCTTATGGTTTTGCCGATGTCCATATGACATGTGATAGGGAGCTTCAAGTCATGCCTTCTAAGGTGCCCCCTCGTTTCCGCTTCATCGTGTCTAACATCCGGGACATGAGTTCTGAATCTCTTCAACATGTAGGCTACTCTCATCTTTTTCAACCAATCGATGAACCAGGGAAAAAGACTCTGTAATACTATGTATTCTTTTAGCTGGGTACACGGTTGAGTAGGGCGTACTCGACCGAGTAGGTGAGGAGTGTCACTTAGGCAGACTACTGCCTAGGTGGCACTCGGTCGATTTTATAGAGTAACTACTCTCATTCCTAGATGAACTGGTCATGGATGTCACCAGTTATAGGCTCTAAAATCTCAGAATATATAAGTAGTTTGCCAAAATGTTAAGTCAAGTCTAATAATCAAATTTAAATTCCAAGACAAAATTCAATAGTTCACTATTTCGATTTCACTAAGTAAGTCAAGAAAGGTGCAAAGAAAAGCATAGAATAGACTTGTAGTGCAATTTCATCATGAACAAGACTCCAATCCGACACGACTATATGCGAAAATAAACGTGATATTTTTGATTTTTTGATTTTTTTTCAAATTTTTCTAATTAACATGAATTGTAAACGTGAATGCAATACAAATGCAAATGCAGACGCAAAAGGATGTAAAACACTTCCCCAAACTAAAACAGACAATGTCCTCATTGGCTATAGCACAAGCATATAAGGGAAAGGGAAAAAAGACAACCTAAAACATGTTCCTAATGAATGAAATATATATGAAGAATGGAAAAAACAATGAACAAAAAAACTCACAAGACAAAGCTTCCCCAAACCAGCATCAAACTGGGGAGCTAACATCACCTACTCCCATCCGTCTCCTCAGTCTCCACCCGATACGTCGGGTCCCTCTCCTCCTCCTGAGCTAGCCTCCTAGCTGCCAACTCCGCACGCTCCCTCATGGCCTTCTGTGCCGGTGTCTCATCTTCTTCCTCTCCAGAAGAAGAGGAAGAAGAAGATGGTGAAGGATACCCACCCTCTGGGTATCTGTAGAATGAGGGGTGAGGCCGTCCATCTGGAATAAGACGCCCTCTGCGGATGTGGTCCTCGTAGATATGAAACAAGGCCAAGGCCTGATCCCGTCGCATCAGTGCAATATCCCTGCGCATCTCAAGTAGCAAAGCATCATGACGCCCTTGGTCCATGACCTCAGGCCTCTCAAACAGGGGAGGACAAATAAAATTAGCCGGAAAAACCGACTCAGAAGGTGGAGTGGTGACAGGTGGGGGCGTGACAGTGGTCGACCCTACCTGTTGAGAACCCGACGGCTATCCAACTTGCCCCTGTGGGGAAGCTCTCTTTCTCTTCTTAGTGGAAGAGGAGGGTGTAGTGGTGAAGGGTAGATGGTAAACAGGGGGAGGGGGTTTCACCCCTCTCACTGTAGTGAGAGGTGAAAGAGAAGGTAATATAGGGCAAGGTAAGGCGACGGATGTGGAACCACATATCTTCCACACCCGACGCTCAGGGCCCGTCATCCAAGTAAACCCAATCATGACTGGTATATCTAAATCAACTCCTGGTCCTATGCGCTGGTGAGTCCTAGGGAAGTCTGAATAAAGGTGGCGGCCTATCCTACTGACCAGACCGCCACAGACTACGGCGCTAGACACCCTAGACTCTAAGTTCTTCCAATGAAGAGCCACCAAGTAAGCGATGTTCAGGACAAACGGGGTACCGCTATCAATGTTCAGGTACCCCGCTAAGATGGCTAACTCGGTGTGGGTAATGTTGTTGGGTTCTGGCCTAGCAAAAATCGACTCTCCTAAAAGTCGCAGAAAATAGCGCAGCGCAGGGTGGTGAACGTGGGCCACCCTACGAGAGCCGTAGGGTGTGTGAGAGAGAGCGGTCCAGACCTGGGGCAACAACTTCCTAGGGGCTGCTAAAAGACCGTCACACGAAAGACCCAAAACCTCCCCAAACCTAGCCAAGGTCCACGAATGCGACTCATTAAAGAGTCGGAAATGAATGCAAGCGCTAGTCGGTGAGGTAACATACATATTGGACTCAAAAGTATAAGAACTAAAAAATTCGAGCGTAGGTACTCGATATGTATATTCCCTCATCGAGGCCAAACCCAACATGCCCGTCCCGTTAAGTAACATACAAACATCAGTGAATAAACCTAGCTCCTCTAGGTCGGGACGGTGCAAAAAACGACTCAAATGGATGGGGAAGTGAAGTAAATAAGATAACCGTTTCCGGTGAATAGTATAAACGAATTGTACCTCCCTTATCCCTTGTAGTGGCCCGAGGGACTCCACGATAGGTGGCTGACTAGCAGCCTTAAGAGCTTTCGGTGGTGCTACTCCTCGAGTGCTAGCTAGCTTCTGTGCGGCTAGCTGGCTGGTGGTCAACGCCTTCTTACTAGGGGCGAGTGTTAAACTGGAAGGCGGAACAACGGTCTCAGCAGTGACCGGTGCAGGAGTTGGAGCGTCAGTGTGCTCCGTGGAGACTGTCTCAGCAGCAGCCTCGATAACCGTGACAGCAGTGTCAATCACAACAGCGGCGGCAGTCTCGGCAGTAGCAGGAACTGCGTCAATTGTCATTGCAGCGACTACCTCGGGAACCGTGGCATTACTTGGGACTGAACTTGATGCCATAGCTACAAAATTATCAACAAGAACCAATCAATAACATCTAATTTACTGGATTAATTCTATAATCTAACCCTAATTGACTCGGAAAAGGGAAAGGGATTATGAATTAAATAGTAAAATAGGAAGGAAAAGCTTACTTGTTGATGATGACCCGAACAAATAGCAATTAATCAATAAATTCGAAGAATCGAATTAGCAAACCCTAGTTCACAAAATCTCCAAATAGCCGAAATTAAAGGGGAAAGGGAGAGGGTTTTTCAACTAATTGCAAAAGTAAGGTATTGGGGCCAATGTAAGTGGTAATTAATTGGGAAAATATCACAAATTGCAGGTAGAAAGTGCAGGAAAATCGAAGAATGAAAGAACAAGAAAGAGTTGGATCGAGTAGAATGAAAAAGAGATCGAGGACTTCCCTTATATAGGTTGGTCAGTTCAGTCGATCGAGTAGCATTTCTACTCGATTGAGAACTTATTCCAGGCATAACGGCTCGATCGAGCGGTTCGGGTTTGCTCGATCGAACGATTTCTTTTCTTGATCTCCAGGTTATTCGATCATTTTGAAATCTCCTCGAACGCTTTAGATTCTCCTCGATCGAGGTTCTTGTCTTTGACAAATCTCTTCGATCGAATGACAGTTTACTCGATCGATTGATTTCCTGCTTCAGTTTCCTGCAAAGACGATACAACACGAAACCCCAAAAAAATACCAAAATTGTCTAACAGAAAAAAATTAATTTGTTTATCTAAACTACGGATTATAATCTAATGTCTAATCTAGGTAAATAATCTGATTGTCTAAGTGAAAACGCGATAAAATGTTATTTACAATTTGCACGGGGTTGCAAACCCGGCTACCAACCAAACAGTTTCTTGACAAGGCCACCGTTAGGCCTTTGACCTACGGAATTACCCTCAGCTGCGGTAATTTTTGTCTTCTTCCTCCACACGTACGATGGTTTCTTGGAGTCTAGCTCCACTTCGGAATCACTTGCGTACATGCGAGCTCCTTTGTCCTTCTTGGACTTCTTCTTGACGTGGTCACGCGAACCTGGCTTTCCCTTTTCCAGCTCCAATGCTGCCGCTCTATCATCTGTAAGGCAACAAACAACAGCACGTTCCTCCAATTCGCTCCCAAGCTGAGGCGGAGGTGTTACGGTAGCAATGGGGATATCACAGATAGGAGCTATAGGTTCGATAGGAACCGAAGCTTTGTCATGCGTGAATAAATCAGGTGTGATATCAGATAAGGGAAGTGCGTGACATGGTGACACAAGCATAGGACCCTTACTAGCATGAGACTGCATGAATACTAAGTTTTCCCCACCTATTTGAAAAGTCAAAGTTCGCAACCCAACATCGATAACCGCTTGCGCAGTATGCAAGCACGGTCTTCCCAAAATGATGGGAGTGTGAGAATCCTCAGGTATATCCAAAACTATGAAATCGACCGGGATGAAGAATCTTCCTATTTGCACAGGAACATCCTCTATGATTCCTAAGGGTCGAGACAAGGTCCTATCTGCCATCTGTACTCTCATGTTTGTACAGTGAAGCTTGGTAAATCCTAACCGTTTGGCTAAAGACAAAGATAAGACGCTTATACTAGCTCCTAGGTCACATAACGCGTTATCTATAAGATAGGTACCTATATGACACGGTATGGAAAAACTACTTGGATCGGACAGCTTAGGTGGGCATTTATGTTGGAGGAACGCAGAGCATTCCTCAGTTAACGCTACAGTCTCTACAGTGTCTACGGACCTCTTACGCAAAAGAATTTCTCGCATAAATTTAAGTAAGAGGGTACCTTTAATAGGAGGTCTGCAAAAGGAACGTTCACCTTGAGATCGCGTACAATGTCAGCGAACCGAGCAAATTCCTTCTCGACCTGAGCTTTCTTCAACCGACCAGGAAACGGAACTGGTATGTCAGGATTACCACGTTGCATATCCTTGACAATTGTGTTGTTAATCATCCGCTTGCTTAACCCCTTCGAACGAGCTTCTCGCTCATGAAAACCCATCGATCGAGTATCTAGGTCACTCGATCGAAGATTATCAGAGCTTAAACTGCTCGATCGATCACCTTCCGCAGTCAACTTATTCGATCGAGTAACCGGATTCTCTCGATCGACCACTTGCCTATCTGAACCACTCGATCAACCATCACTATCCTCTCGATCGAGTAACAAACTTTCTAATTCATTCGATCGACTAGCAATAACCTCTCGATCGATTACATAATCAGCAACAGTCTTTGCAACTTTGGGATGCGCACCAGAAATATCAGCAACTGTACCAGAACTGTCATAGGCAAGACCGCTTCTCAGAGTAATCATGTTCAGCGTCTCCTTGTTCTTATCAGTTTGAGACGGTAACTGCCCAGGTTGCCTAGTCGATCTAGCTCCCGCCAATTGAGCAATCTGCGACTCCAAAAGGTTGATAGTAGCATTGTTTGCTTGATCAGATTTACTCATTTGGATAGCTAAAGCTTGGATCATAGAATTTAACTCCCCGACTTCTGAAATTCCTCCAGATGAGGAACTAGCTTGCTATGAAGACTGGATTTTCTGAAATCCTTGCTTGTGCGGCGGTTGATACGTCGGCTGCGGTGGTGGAGGTGTGGGATTTAAGACGTTCTGGCTTGTCCATCTCAAATTGGGATGAATATTCCCTTGATTGTAGTACCCACCTCCTTGACGGTATTGTTGAAAGGAGAAGACTTGCTCCTTTTCAGCAAAACAATCTATAGCCGTGTGACCAGTGTCGCCACACCTCTCGCAAGTAATCACATCATCTCGCTGCAGCAAATGAACCGTTTGCTGGTTATCTTCAGCTTTCTTCTCCCATTTGTCAAGTCTGGCATTTAGTTTATCGAATTTTGCATCCAGACCTTCAGAATCAATACTAGCTACCGTCCGTGTATCACTCCGCGGATTACCATATTCAGCACAATGGGTTGCCATCTCCTCTATCAGTTTCCAACCCTTATCATCATCTATTATCTTCTGGAACCTCCCGTTTGACGCGGCATCAAGAATGGCTCGATGATCATCATATAACCCGTTGTAGAACTGGTTACACAAAAACCACTGTTCGAACCCATGGTGAGGAACAGACCTCACTAGCGTCTTGAATCGATCCCAGGACTCATAGAGATTTTCATGTACCGTTTGCTTGAAATTAGTAATCTGACCCCTCAAAGCATTCGTCCTCTGTGGTGGAAAATACTTTTTGTAGAAGGCCAGAGCGAGTGTGGTCCAGTCGGTAATACCCAATTCTTCTCGATTCAAGTTCTTCAACCACTCTTTGGCATTATCAGTGAGGGAAAAAGGAAACAAGAACTCCTTGATCTTGTCAGCTGTCACCCCTTTAGAAACCGGAATAGAAGAACAGTAGTCAGCAAAGGTCTCCATATGCTTCCTCGGATCCTCCCCAGCTACACCCCTATACTTATCCTGCTGGACAAGCTTGATATAAGACGGACGAAGATCGAAAGAAGTTCCATCTTCGTCCGTTGTAAGTTTGAATCCTTGAGGTATACATGCAGCTGTAGGCTCAGAAGGGCTAGCAATATTAGGCATCTTTACTGGAATGGTAGTCTCAACCGTCGAATCTTCCTCGAAAATGAAACTGTCGAAGACGGTTTCAGAAGTACTCAAGTCTTCCTCCTGAATAGTCTTATCTAACCCTCTCTTCCTGCGTAGGAAGGTTCTTTCAGGCTCCGGATCAGCTTCCACTAATTCAAGCCTATGGGACCTGCGCATACACAACTATAGAAAGAAAAAGATAAGAACAGTCTTAAGGAATTAGAAATTCCTTAAGACGAGACAAAAATAAATAAACAGAAAATTAAATTGCCTCCCCGGCAGCGGCGCCAAAATTTGATGTGGTCGTTATACACCAAAAATAAAACCTAAGTCTACTAACTAAGAAGATAGCGGAAGTAGGGTCGTTCTCCACAGGGAGGAAACTAACTAACTGTAAATCTAAATCTGCAAGTAACAATCTGGGGGGTTCTGAAATGGTTTTAACTAAACTAAATAAGATTAAAGGAAAGAGAAATAAATGAAGAAATAAATATGGAATAAATCAGATAAAGAGAAATATGCTAGGATTCGGTCCGCTGCAGTATCGGCATCTACGGGTCAACTAAGTCAGTCAATCTATCAATGAGAAGGGCAATGGTTATCTCTTCTCGGTCTCAAACCACCCTAGGGATTTTCCTAATTAACTCTCGTCCTCTTAGGAGTCACCTATCAATTCTAAGCAAGCCTTCCCTTCCAATCTCTCGATCCAGGTCGGGGTTAACTACCTAGCCTAGTCTCCTGCGTGCACTCATTTGACTAAACCTCAATAAAATTGCTTATACTGATTCTCATATTCAAGACTAACTAAAATAATCTATCCTAACATGCCTCTACTACAGTTTCCCTCATCCCAACATACAAGAGAATTAGCTACTCATGCTATTAACTATGCTAACAAAGACGATTAAACATATGACAATAGACATAATAAAATCGCAATCAACAAGCATGAATAATAACAACACAGCAATAAAGTAGAGTAAGTAGTAATTAAGATTAAAATAAAGGTAAGAGTAAAAGAGAGAAAGTCGTTTACAATCTTAGCAATCAGGCGTAAAGAACAATCCACGTCGAATAAACCCGAATGAAAACCAAAGATTAAAAGTTTAGAAACTAATGAAAGATTTAGGTCTGCTAATTATGAATGATAAGTTCTGAATAATCCTCCATAATGACGTAAATAAGAGTCATATATAGTGTCTAACACGACTCTAACCCTAATTAAGCTATGGACTTGCAGCCCGTGATAGGATCCACTCGATCGAGGGAAATAACCCTTGATCGAGGCTTTTATTCATGGAAATCAGTCGATCGAGCACTTGATCTACTCGATCGACCAACTGGTCTACAGCTCCTACTCGATCGAGCAACTGGACAGCTCGATCGAGGTCTTCTGGCTTCAACTCACCTCGATCGACCAAATGCATAGTCGATCGAGGTCTACTGGCATAGTACGTAGTGTGAGTCATGACTTGGGCTTGATAATGAATGGTTTCACGCTTCCCCATGCAAGAGTTCCTGTCCCGATCCTTCCGTTCTCCTAAATGCATGCAAAATGGACTGTTTTGGTTCGGTTTCTGCTACTATACAGCTTGTACCTACAAAATAGTAATGAAAGTACAAAGTAGCCAAATAGGGGCATATGATGATATAATATCACCTAAATGACATAGGAATGCGTGCATAAATGGACTAAAAAGTCTATATAAAATACACGCATCAAGTTTATTGAATTTGCTAAACAACAAGATGGGTATGATTTAGTAGTAAACAAACTTAGGTGTCCTTATATTAAATGCGAAAACATGAAATATCTACATGACATTGAGGTTCAAGAAAATCTTTATACAAACGGGTTTTGTCCAAACTAATACAATTGGATTTGGATAATCTTATTTTTCACTTCCCGAACAATCTCAAATCCCACAAAATGAGAATCCATATAAAGATGTGGTAGTTGATGCCTTTGAGTCCAATATTTTCAATAATGATCATATACCACTGAATGACGAAGAACCACACCTACAAGCAAAAGCCTTTTTTGACATGTGAAAGGCGAGTGAAAAACCATTATATGAAGGGAGCAAAATCTCATTGTTAGAAGCCGCCTCTAGGATAATAACTTTGAAATGTGAGTACAATTTGCCATTTAATTGTGTTGATGGCATTGCCTCTTTGATTGAGGATGTTATCCCCGATAATAATGTCATGACCCGATCATTCTACAATACCAAAAAAGTAGTGAAAGGTCTACAACTTCCGCATTACAAGATTGATGCATGTCCCGATGGATGGATACTCTTTTAGAAGGATGATGCCTTGCTTGAGAAGTGTAGTAAGTGTCAAAAGGCTAGATATAAGACAATTGAGGAAACTATTGTCTTGAAGGGTAAAAAAGGAAAGAATGAAAAAAAAAAGGTGAAAAGGGTAAGAAACCAATACCCGAAAACCCCGTAACTTACTTTCCTGTAACTCCTAGACTTCAAAGAATGTTTGCTACCAAAAACATTGCCGAGCAAATGAGATGGCACAAGGAAAACCCTCGTACTCCAAGAAAGATGTGTCAACCGAGTGATGGAGAGGAATGGAAGCGGTTTGATATGCTTTATCCCGACTTTGTCGAGGAACCCCGTAATGTGCGACTTGGCCTGTGTACGGATAGTTTTGCTCCATTCGGTCAGTATGGTAAAAAGTACTCTTCTTGGCACGTATTGGTCACTCCATACCACTTACCACCTTGGTTATGTATGAAAAAACAATTCATCTTCTTGTCACTAATTATTCCTGGTCCTGATAATCCAAAAACCGCCTTAGATGTTTATTTGCAACCTTTGGTGGAAGAATTGAAACAATTGTGGGAAGTAGGTGTGAAAACATATGATGTGTCACTAAAGCAAAATTTTCAACTAAGAGCTTCATTGCTGTGGACCATTAATGATTTTCCCGCCTACGGTATGCTATCTGGATAGTCTACCGCGGGAAAAAAGGCATGTCCTTGTTGCATGTACCAAACAAAGCATTTTCGCTTCCTTGTTCCAAAAAAGTAAGTTGGTTTGATTGTCATAGACAATTTTTACCGGAGGGGCATGCCTTTAGGAGCAACAAAAAGCTTTCAGAAAAGGCAAAGTGGAGCGAAATCATGGTTTAGAATGACTTCATGGGGATAAGGTGTGGGATATGCTTTGTGATTTGTCACGTAATGTTGATTGTACTAAAGCAGAGACGGATGAGCTGAAAAAGAATAAAATTGGTTGGTTTAAAAGAAGCATTTTTTGGGATCTTCCTTATTGGAAGACGATGTTAATTAGGCACAATTTGGATGTAATGCTATAGAAAAGAACTTCTTTGAGCAACTGATTCACACGATTATGGATGTAAAGGGAAAGACTTGTGATACTGTTAAATCACGAGAAGATTTGAAGACAATTTGTCAAAGCTCAAAGGAAGGTATTATGTGAGTGGTTAAGAAAGTTAAAATTTACAGACGGATATGCATCCGATTTTAGTCGATGTGTTGATATGAAGGAGCTAAAGTTGCAAGGCTTGAAAAGTCGTGATTGTCATATCTTCATGGAACGATTATTACCTGTATCTTTGAGACATCTCCTCCCCACTCCCGTGTGGAATGCAATTGTTGAGATAAGTCAATTTTTTCGAGATTTATGTTCGTCTTCAATATGTGTTGATGACATGATTCGTCTTGAGGATCAAATACTAGAGATATTGTGTAAGTTCGAGATGATATTTCCTCCATCATTTTTTAATTCCATGGAGCATGTACCGATACATTTGCCTTACGAAGCCAAAGTTGGAGGCCCCGTCCAATATAGGTGGATGTATCCATTTGAAAGTTAAGAGCTAACTAGTAATTAAATTATAATTATTATCGTACTATATAATTAATTTAATATTTATATACTAGTCTTAACAACTATATATTAATCCCATCAATTATTATAGGTTTCTTAATCACGTGAAGAAGAAAATTGGTAACAAAGCTCGGGTTGAAGGTTCTATATGCAATGCGTATTTAACGGAAGAGATTGCAAATTTTTGCTCTCTTTACTTTGAAAAACGTATAGAAACCAAAGCAAAATACTTGAGTATGATAAAGCGGATGAACTTGAGACAAGTTTACCCGAGTTTTTCCAAATGCATGATGATGAGGGTTTTCATCAATTGGGGGAACAAGATATTTGGATGACAAAGAATATGATCGTGCTAACCTTTACGTTCTTTCTAATTGTGAGATTTTGGAATCATATGAAACGGAGTTTGTGAATGATTTCATTAAAGCACATCCTAATGTGAGTAGAGATGATGCTTGGAGTAACCATGGGGATCAATTTGCATCATGGTTTCGGAACCATGTAATTGAGTTAAATATCCAAGATGATTTGATAAGGACTTTGGCCTTTGGTCCTTCACGAATGGTTAAAACGTGGAATCGTTACTCGATCAACGGATTTAATTTCCATACATACAACTACGGTAAAGATAAGGCTAGGTGCAATTATGGTGTTACTATTTCTTCTCTTGATGACAATAAATACTATGGTATAGTTGAGGATATCTTTGAGTTGAGCTATAATGGGCGTGAGCGTTCTTATAAAACTGTTTATTTAAGTGTGAATGGAAGGATAACTCTGTGGCCGGTATGAAAGTTCATGAACGTTATAAACTCGTCGAAGTGAATCATACCCGGACATACTCAAAGTATGATCCATTTATACTCGCACATCAAGTCAATCAAGTATATTTCGCTTCTTATCCAAGCACGAAGAATGATAGAAATCAAAACCAGTGGTGTGCAATCTTTAGGACAAAAGCACGCTCACAAGTAGATACGACTTTTTTTCAAGAAGAAATAGTATCTAGCGGGTTTATGTTGTCTCCACCTGATGAAATCATTTATAAGAATGGAAATGAAGAGGGTGAGGATATGGAAAACGAGGATGGTGATGGTCTAGTTGACGGTGATGGTGGTGGTGATAGTGATGATGATAAGGAATCAAATGGTGATGATGATGATGACTTTGATGATGATGATTAATTGGGTAAAGATATATATATATATATATATAGAATTGGGATGCGGTGAGAACCACTAAGATAATGAGAACCGTGAGAACTCCGCCTTACAAAATTTATTTTTTAAAACTAACAATATATTCGGATTCGGCGTAGAATATTACGGCTAGATAACATATTTCTTGGCCGAAAATTTATAAGCTATTGACGGAAATCGCGTCGAAATAGATTTTACACTTTTTAATGCACCTAGTAGTCAGTTTCATGTATCTAACAATTTTCATGCACCTAGTACTCATTTTCATGCATCTAGGGCTAGTTATTTTCATGCACCTAGTAATTGTTTTCATGCACCTAGTAATTGTTTTCATGCATGTAACAATTTTCATGCACCTAGTGCTCGTTTTCATGTATTTAGAGTAGTTTTAGCTTATCTAATTGAATTTATGTACATTAAGTACATATTTTTTAATATAATCAATAAATTTTGTTTACTTACTACAAATATTTTGATTGAATAAACTAAACTAATTGTAAATGATCCATCAAAACTTTCGAAACGAGATTTGGTGGAGATTTAGTGAGAGTTCTCACGGTTCTCATTATGTTAGTGGTTCTCACCGGATCCTGACCCTATATATATATATATATATATATATATATATATATAAATTAAGTTGAAAGGCTTTCATTTTTTTTATGTTTTTATTTTATGTTTTTTTTATGTTATTAACAGTTTCTAACAATTATATTTGTGTAATTGTAGATGGCGCGGGAGGTCGAGGTAGACAACGTGGCGGCAGTTCAAATAGACGTCATAGTACTTCTTCAGTCGACGAGGAGGATATGGAGGTTATTGATCAGGTTCCGGTGGTTGAGGAATCGACCAATGACGATGAGTCCTCTGATCAGGCATCGGAGATCCAGTTCACCTCGGACGGGAAGATGATACTTGATCCCGCGGGTTTTTGGTAAGACAACGACCAATGTCTTTAATTTATTATTTTATAATTATTTTACATTATTTAACATAAATGCATACTTGTCCTTAATATATATATATATAGTCCTTAATATCTATAGAGTCCTTAAGTCCTTACTACAACCATTAGATGAATGAGATCAATGGTTTAGATTGTAAGAGAAAATAGGTTCTTTATAGGCAAAAAAAAAAATGTAATAGGAAGAGAGAGAGTGTGGGCAGACTGACACTCTGACATTACCAAAGACAAATCACATTTTCTCTTTCATCTCATCATGTCACACTAAATTCGCATAAAATCAAAGCACCAACATAAAAGGCTCCGTAAATCTTTATCTGGACTTCGATTAAGGCGAAACAAAAGCCTAAAATTATTATTTTTTCGAGCCCGTCGCAATGGTAGTATTTTCGTATATTTTTTGAGGTTTTGAAAATTTCAGTATTAATCGGTTTTGTTCGAAGTTAAATCATATCTACTTTTAATTAATTATTTAATTTATTCATATATTTAAAGCTACTCATATAATTGAAGTTATAAGTATAGTTTGACGTTTATTTGAAATTACATCATATATGGCTTGAAGTTACACTGTTTGTTAATTAAAGTAACACAAATTAGACTTGAAGTTACACTGATTGTTAATTAAAGTAACATTGATTGTTCATTACAATAACACTATTAATTGTCCATTACAGTAACACTATTAAATGTTCATTATATTAGACTTGAAGTTACACTGATTGTTCATTACAGTAACACTATTAATTGTTAAAGTTACACAACATGTTAATTGAAGTTACAGTAAAAATATAATTAAAAGGGACGACTATTTTATTAAACATAATGAAAATAATAATTATTTGAAATCAATTTTAAAGTTACACAACTTGTCCATTATAGTTACACAACTTGTTCGTTACAGTAACAACCCCAAAACATTGTTATTACACTCTTTCAAAGTGAAATTATACAAAATTTATTCAGAATTTACATATTTGTAAAAATGCTAATGATGAACAATGAGTGTAATATGTATAAGTGAATTTATATTCTAATATATGTAAACAATGAGTCACATCAACTTTACAATATTAGAATAAATGTTATAGCCCTTACATATACATAGAGTCCTTGAGTCATATCCACTCTACACTTGTTCATTACTGTCAGACTCATTGTTCATTACAATCACACTCATTGTTCATCACAGTTACACAACTCGTTTATTACAGTAACGGTTGTTATAGTTATAAAACTCGTTCATTACTGTTACACTTCATTCAAGAAAACAAAAGAGACAACAAACTCAAGTTATTCTTCATTATAGTTATAAAACTTACTGTTATAGTCACACTCGTTGTTCGTTACAGTTACACTCGTTGTTCATTACAGCTACACTCATTGTTCATTACAGTCACACTCATTCTTCATTACAGTTACACATCTCGCTTATTACCATAACACTTGTTGTTCATTAAAGTTACACAACATGTTCATTAAAGTTACATTAAAATACAATTAAAATGGACGTCTATTTATTTGACCTAATGAAAACAATAATTACTTTAAATCAATTTTACAATTACACTTCTTAACCATTACAGTTACAGTACTGATTCTTCACAGTTACACGCCTAAAACATTAAATTTACACTCTTTAAAACTGAAATTATACAAAATTTATTCCGAATTTACATTCTCATCGTTTTCATCATCATCGTAATAATATCCATCTTCAGAAAATAATTGCAATTAACACTTAAAAAAAGTAGATATGAAAAAAAAAATTAAACAAGTAATTTCAAAAAACTCAACCGAGTTTTCGAGCACAACTGACAGTGATGATTACTTTGAAATTTCAATTGTATACGAAAATATCATCATTGAAACGGGCTCGAAAAATAATAAAGTTAGACTTTTGTTTCGCCTTAATCGGAGTCCGTATGAAGATGTACGTTGCATTTTATTAAACCACTTGTATTTTACGCGTGAATTAAAAGACACAAAAATCTGATAGTGGGTTGATGAACAAATCAGAATTTTTGGTTTCATAAACATGATTTGAAGACAGGGAGATAGCAAAATTATAGGTGAGAAAGTGTGTAAGGGAAGTGAGGCTATGAGTGGCTAAATAGATAGGGAAGAGAGAGGTAAATAGTCACATCAAAGTTGCACATGTTGAGTGTCCTTTTTAGAGCACATCTAAGCCCTTAATCTTACTCATCTAATGGCTACAATTAGGACTCAAGGACTCTAAGAAATATGGTGGACTCAATTGATCCTTACTATATATATATATATATATATATATATATATTATATTATATATATATATATATATATATATATATATATATATATATATATATATATATATTATTTTTCAGGTTTTCGGCTCAAAAGGTTGTACGAGGTTGTACTCAAAGTTAGACCTGGCAAACGGGTCAATCGGGTCGGGTTCGGGTCGGGCCAGTTCGGGTCGGGTCAGTTCGGGTCTCTCGTTGATTTCGGGTAAATTCGGATCGGGTCGGGTCATTTCGGGTTTCGGGTTTTTTTCGGGTTTGTTGTCGGGTCCGTTTCGGGTCAACTGGGTTGGGTAATTTCGGGTCGGGTCATTTTCGGGTCAAAGAATAAGAGACAAAAGGCCATTTTAAGTCTTTTTGGTTCAATTAAAGTTATGTTTTGTCGGGTCATTTTCGGGTTAAGTGGTTTTGAATCGGGTTATTTTCAAGTCGGGTCAGTTACGGGTCAAGAAAGATCGGGTCGTGTTTGGGTCGGGTCGGGTCCAATCGGGTTTGCGGTCACATTCGGGTGTTGTAGTTCGGGTCAGTTTTGGGTCACGGGTTGGGTCATTCGGGTCGGGTTAATCGGGTCGGGTTGCTTTTGCCAGGTCTACTCAAAGTACAAAGATGAAGATGACGGGGGTTGCTCATACTTGTTGGACAAAGGCTACATCCACACAAAAAGAGGAATGGTTCGATAACTTTAGGGCATATTTTTGTTTATATTTAGTTATATTATTATAATTTTCTATTAATAACTTATTTTACTAATACTTACCTTTTTTGTAGAAAACATTTGACTGGCCGGCGGGATTAGAGTATATTTTACGTGAAAGGTACAATGAGACATGCAGAAGACGGTTAAAGGACAACATGTATAAGGTTGTTAAGAGGAAGAAGGAGCCGGAGCATATGAGAGGTATTTAATTTCTTTTGTTATTTGTATATAGTTATAATTTAATACAATTTTATCATATTTTATAATACTAATTTAAATTGTAGGTGGTGCATATGAAGAAATGCTTAAATATCGTGAAACTCCGGAGTTTTTGGCTAAGTCGGCCCAAGCATCGATAAATAAAAGAGGAGGAAAGAAAGATGGACCGGTTGAGCCTTCACATCACGGAGGATGTAGATGTTTCTTGGACCTAGTTTTGGGTGTAAGTTTACATTTTAATCCACTTTTTCGTCCATTTGAAAATTATAACTTCAATTCTTTTTATTATTAAAATCGTCTTATACAAGTCTTTCTTCGTTTAGAAGGGTAAGAAGAAAAAAGGTAACACGCCCACGGCTCCGGAGCTCTTCCTTGACACCCATTCCCGACTCCAAGACAATAGAAGATATTGGATTAAGCCAAAAGATAAGTAACTATATGTAAGTTACAAACCATTTTTGGATGTTTACAATAAGTTCATGTTTTTGAATGTTTATCTTATTTTGTAGCTATTTTTAATCATAATGTTTATATTTTGTAGGAAGCATTTTTGGCCGAGAAAGCCAGGCAACCCGAGAAGCCCGATAACGAGATTTGGTTCAACTTGGTTGAAGGTATCAAGAAGGGGAGTGTGTACGAAATTGGCTCGGCTAAGGATGTATTCTACCAAGCTCCAAGGGCAAGGATGCCTTCTAGCTCAAGAGAAACTTACGAGCCGGGAGTCGTAGGTAAACTCCAAGTCCAACTAGATGAAGAAAGAAAAAAAAAACGCCGAAAGGGATGAGGAAGTTCGTCTAATAAAAGAAAAGTTTAAAGCCATGGAAACCTTGTTCAACAACTGCAACCAAGGTCCGAATCCCTTTCCGCGAGATTATGATGAAGGCAATGGAGGTGGCGGTATGCAAGCCGAAGCCGGCATGGGTTTCCTTGGCTTTTGATTTTAGTTTAGAAACTTGTTATTTGTGATGTTTAAACTTGGTTTCTTAACCTTTATCAAGATTTGTAAACTTGATTCGATTTTCATGTTATATATGAGGATGTTGGTTTCTCATCGTATTGTTGTAAATGTGTGAAATTGTGTTTGTTTTCTATTGTACGTGCAGGTACGGTATGATAATGAAACGACAGGATGAAAACAGAAATTTTCTTGCAATAAAACAGGGGTTTTGGCGACTGAAATGTTCTTTTAGCGACTGTTTTCAGTCGCCAAACCCCCTGTATTTTTACAAATAAAATCTGATTTTGCGACTGATTGGTGACTGAATTCAGTCGCTAAATTGGCAACTGAATGGCATAGTAGTCGCCAATTTGGCGACTGATATCAGCCAATAGGGCGACTGATATCAGTCGCCATTCTGGCGACTACTTTGCCATTCAGTCGCCAAACTGGGCGACTGATTTCAGTCGCCATTTTGGCAATTTGGCGACCTTGTCTTTAGTCGCCAAATTTGGCAACCAAAATCAGTCGCCCGAATTTTATTTGGCGACTAAGCCCTGCGACTGGGCCTTGGCGACTGATTTTAGTCGCCATATTCATTTTGGCGACTGAAATCAGTCGCCAACTTCGGTCGCATGAACGTTGTTTTCTTGTAGTGCTTACAATTCCTCCTCACACCGTCTCTAACTAGCTATCGCGTTTAGATACGATGTGTCAACCTAGCGGTTCTATGAAAAACCACGACTCTCAATCTTATGGCATTCGAAACAAGAGAAAGATTCATGCAAGTTCACACAAACATTTCATCAAACATGTTATAAGCAAAGGTTGGAGCAAGACAATTAATCAACAATTATACCCAACAGTCTTCATATTAACTCATACTTGGACCCATAATCCCCCACATACCGTAGCAAAGTCACTCTCATACATATTCAAATAGATTTCAACAATAACCAAGAATTGCATAAGAGAATTAACAACAAATAACATTTTTTAACTAACAATGAATAAAAAACAAAGATTAAAAGGAAAAATTAATGAAAGACAAGATTAAAAGAAGAAATTATACCAACTTAAGATAAAGATGAGAACTTTGATAGAATAACAAAGATTGAGTCAGAAATATTTGGTTACAACCCAAGTTCTAACACTAAAACAAGCTTCAAAGACTAATTAAACCAATATTAAGCTTAAACCCATGTAATTAAGAGAAGATTAACACTAATATAGAAGGAGTTTCGGATCTAGGGTTTCGTCTCTAAAATATTACAAAGTGGGGGTATATATAGGTTTCCAAAAGAGATAAGAGACGAGCTTGGAAATAACAATTGGGCTGGAGAAGTCACGGGCGTGACAGGGGAGTCACGCCCGTGACTTGGCATGTCTCGACCGTGACTTGGCGGCATGTCTCGACCGTGACTTGTTTGGCAGAAACAAGCCAACTTCTGGGGGCCAAGTCATGCTCGTGAAAGCTTGGTCACGCCCGTTACTATCATGTCACGCCCGTGACAGCTTTGCTTCGTGTTTCTTCGCTTTGTGAAGGCATCTCACGCCTGTGAGACGCAAGTAACTCCCGCGACATTGTCTCTCCTTCATTGTTTACTCTAGTGACTTCATGGCCTTCCTCAGTATGGCTTGCCTCGACTCGGAACGGAATTGGTGTTGGAGTAAGTGTCCTCCACAATAGTGCACCTATATAATAAAACTCATTTGGAATATACGTGGCATGATTAGTATATTTTGATACTCCACGTCCGTTGATTAACGTAAATCGATAACGCTCAGCTGACTAGAGTTAGACGTTATTGTCGTATGATGGCGGTGATCAACTAATCCCTTTAGGTCACACCTATAGGATGAAACCCAAATAGTAGAACTAATTATTTGTATATGATACAGTTAATTAGCGCATTACATATATTTGATATGTACGTTTAGTTACGAGAGTTATTTATTGGAAATTGAGTTAGAAACTCATTCCACTTAAGTTTATTAGTCAATTATACGATAACTGTCTGAATAAATTTTACGTCTTATTTTAATACGATTAAATAAGATTTAATTTAGTGATTAATCGTTAATTCATTAAATAAGTTGAGGTTATGCATATATTTTGAGATATAGGTAATTAGTTAATTACATTTACAATGAGTTATAAAATAAATTAACTGGGCATTGTGGGACCCATTATATATTGATATAATGGTAAAACATCACTTAAAATTTAAGTACATATTGTTTATTAACTTGTGTCATATAATTGTTATATGATCAAATTAACACTTAATTATACAAAATAATTAAACATATGATTAATAAGTATTTGTGGGACAAATATCAAAAATCAAAATAGTCCATATTAGATACAAGTGACCGGTTGTGTACTCATAAAAGACAATGATAATTGTCTTGAGTGACTTGCACATAAACACACTTGATTATGACATATCCTACAAGCTTTAATCATTGTTATAACTCTACACTTAAGCCATTTTGCATGTGAATAAAATAAGCAAAATAGAGCTCATTTGTAGCTAATGGGATCCGGCCATATTGGCCTTTATATTGAACATTGTTGTTCAATTTTTCATCCACTTGATACTTGCTTATTCTTACTTCCCTTTCTAAACTCACCATCTCTCAAAAACTCACATGCAAACTAAGATTCATATCATATTACTAGTATAGTAATACAATAATATTATTAGTATAGTTTCTTACTTATTATCTAGTTAATAATAAGCTAAGATCATATGGGTGGATTCTTTGGTGCAACATGAAGGAGACCTTCTACTTTGGAGATTTTTTTATGGAGGATCATCCACTAATTTCATGCTCAAGAACAATAAGAAGGAGTTCTTATTGTGCCCTTATTTAACCAAAAATTTCTCATTGTAAGGAAATTTCATCTTATGGTTTCTTTTATGCTTTTATATTTGCATGCATGATAACTAGATCCTAAATCATTAAGTTAATGTAATTTAATGAACTAATTAGATTTCTAGGACTTTCATGTGGTATCAAAGCTCAATTGTTACATGCATGTTGTTTTTAAGCATTAAAATCGAGTTATACGATAACTTGAGTAAAATCGAAAATTTGTGTTAAAAATGGTTTGCACGAAAGTTTTTGATTTTCATATATACTTACTGACCTCAAAATTTTTGTGGTCAAATTATGTGATTTTAGGGATTGATTTGCTATTTATTTTGATTTATGGCCCTTAAATCATGTTAATATGCATTTGTTATGTTAACAGTTAACTACAAATAGTTGCATGTTGATTATGCTCATGAAATTTTCATATGCTATCACATGCATGTTTAACATATTGTATGTAAAATTTCGTGAATTTTAATTAAGTTTTGAAATGATTATTGATTTTTATGAGATAAAAGTCAATAAAGTGAGATTATTATGTTCATAAAATTGAAACATCCTTTTATAGTCTTGAAAATTTTTGGTACATTTTATAATCTGATTTATATCATCTTGGAGATATTTTATAATTTTTTTCACTATTTTACTATATTTAATGGTTTTTATTTGATTAAACCGTTGAATACAAAGTTATTTGTTCATAAAATTAATTTAAATTTTTTGGGCAAATAGTTTTGGTTTTTGGAGTTCCTGAAAATGTTCCAGTATGTATAAAAATTTTCTTTTCAAATTTTTATGATGTTTATATTTTATTTTGGTTTTATTTCATAAATGTTATGATTAAACCTCTATATTTAGCAAATACGATCAATTTAAACTAATTAAATACAAACAAAATTAATGGGAACTAATTTTGAGTTCTAAATCAGTTTATATAATTAGTTTGATCTTAAATACGATTTAAGTGTTGATTATTGATATTTCAATGGTTAAAAATCGATACAATCCATAAAACCGAGCTAGAATGAGCATGATAATTGTTAAGGGCGATTTTGGCATGATTTTACAGCATTTTATTTATGTTGTTTATGTTGAATGAATGAATTTCATTTATTTAATTTTTAATACAAGTTGTACCTAGTATGGCCTAAATTATTTTTATCGGTATTACCCGTAATGTAAGGGAATACCGATTCGGTTGTAATTTTAATTGCGATCTCGTATCGCCGTTTGTAATAATTTAATTTCATTTATTAGATCAAATGTATAATAGGGATTTTATTTGTATCTTTTTGTAATTAATTAATATGAAGACGGAGATTCCCGAAGTCGGTGTTCCAAAAGATGGTGCCTTTTTGGAGCATGTACCGTGAAGAGGCAAGGGGCCAAGGAGTTGGTTTCCTATTTTGTAATCGTCTAGTTAATTAGAATATCTAGGTGGTCATACTAGGATTTATTATTTGCTTGCTTTATGTTTCTCGATTGTCAATTCAACGTTATTCAAAATTCACCGATTTAGTTCACTTATAGGGAATTAATAACTAAATTGACTAGACCTCTCACATAACTTTAAAGAAATTGATTTTTAGCCTTACCAATTGAAGCACCTATGAACCCCGTGTTCATTAGGGCAACCACAACGTAGACCCCTTTTACCTCGGATAAGTAGGGTGATGCGATCACACGCCTAAATTGGGTTGGACTCAACGGGATCAGCGTTATCCCGGGACTAGGAGATGAATTTGGTTTAAATCCGTCGACCGAGAGTTCTAGGGGTAGAATTAGTCAAAATGATGACTTACTGTTTATTACATAAAAGTGGCATAACATGCTCATTTTTATCTAAAATGCGGGTCTCAGAATCACTTATATAATTTCGTGAGTGGTCATTATATGAGTGACTTGTTAAAATTGTTTTACAAGTGAGTTATATATAAGCAATGAATTTTTATTTTCCGTTGATATTTATATTATTCTGGCAATGACAAATATGTTATCCTTCTACAAACTTGTAAATCCGTTCAATTTTGGAAAGGAGTTTCCATAAATTTATACGGTAGCATTTTTTATTGCGATTTAAATCTCCGTTTAAACCACCATAGCTAAAGACAAAATTATTTTATCTTTTGATCCACATATTCACCATTGCAAATGTCTCTTTTGAAGAGTATATGAATAAGTCACACTTAGTCAAAAACGTTCTGATTTTTTAGTGACGACTTCTTATTACAATGGTGCATCAATCTTTTTGCTCCAAAGAAAACATTTGTATTTTTTGGTATGTCGTCATAATGCTCCTTATCGAGGCTTACCTCAAACGAGGCCAAATCAGTTGGGACGACTAGGTTTCTCAATTTATTTGCAAATCGTGATAAACCAAATACCGTGGTCACTTGATGAAAGGTTTATCCTTTTGAAGGTAAAACCATGAATGAAATGAAGAATAATCTTCATAATAATTCTAATATACTTGTCTAAGTAGATATTCATAAAAGTGAGTGGGAGCTCTAAGAGGGATGTTTTATTCTTAATTGTTAAGAATAGGACGAGGTTCAAAAGTAGGTTGACACCATGCTGGCACAAGGCGAGGGCAAAAGGCAAGACTATTTTGAATAGCAAATTCAAACCCAAGCACGGTGTTGAACCCAACCTTTGATGATTCTATTATTACAGTGTAGGACACTAAAAAAGAATCTGCCTCAAGTTTTCTGAAGAAATTAGGTGTACTACACCTAAAAGTACTTTCACCTATAATATCTATATGATCGACAATTATTTTGCTAAATGAAATTTTTGGGTATTAGATACCTATTATGGTTCTCATTAATGTATTCAATGCATATAATAATGATTCGTGCGACGACTAGCCATATTAAATGTCGACCTACAAGGGAAATATAACTATTGTAGTTTTATTTCTATAGAGACATATAAATGTTATAATGTGATCAATCTAGTTTTGGATTTAGAGGTATAGTTTAATAAAATTTATTATGTACATGACCTCTAAATAAAGAATATAGTATCCACTTTAGTGTACGACACAAGTGTTTTACTTTTGTGAATGGAACAAGCGTTGTATCGTTTTATGCCTATACTTGGTCAATGGTTATTCGATACCAATCAAAGGTAATTATATTCTTGACTAAACTAGAAATTACTTGTCATATAGATTGTAAAAGGCTCAAAATTGGTGACCAAAATCTAATCTTAATTCTGGATTGTGTAGCACATAAGAGGCTAGTATTGACTAGTATCCTAAAACATTTGATTTTGAATCTTATGGTGTGTGCGAATCTTTTATTCAAGGCAAGATGATTCGTGCCCTTTTTATTGAAAAAGGAAATCGAACTAGTGAGTTATTGGCCCTATTACATAAGGATATGTGTGGTCCAATAACAATCACAACCAGAGATGGTTATGACTACTTCACTTTATTTACCGACGATTTAAGTAGATATTTTGTTTGATTCTACTTAACGAGGTGCTAAGGGAAATCTTTGAAAAGTTCAAAGAGCTTCAATGAGAAGTAGTTAACCACTAAGAGTATTTTTATACGACTAAATCGTAACAAGAAATATCTAAGTATTGACTTTGATTTTCACCAAAAATATTATGAAATAGTTTCACGAATTAACTTCTCTAACACACATTATGAGATAAGGTGTTGTTAAATAGAGGAACCAGAACCTTATACGATATGGTTTTATCTTTGTCAAGTTACTCTGAGCCACTTGACTAACCTTGGGCTTTTATTATTTTGTCTGCTATTTCTATTCCCATCATGTCAAAGCACATTTAAAACAGTCGGATTTTATTTCATATACGATATGGATAGGTAGCGTACCTAATTTGTAAGTTATTCGAATGAAACAAGTGCTCAATAATCCTACATTGACCACGAGAACAAAGCGTTTGTAGCTCGTGATGCTGTCTTTCAATAAAAATACGATTATTTCTTGATAAGACAAACTGGGAGAAAATGTTTCAAGAGCCACAAACTGAGCATATGGTCCGGAAAAAGTTTTCTCATTGTTTATTCAGTAGTTGTTTCTACGGAACCTTGGGGGTCAGGTTGAATTTTTTCATTCTTTGATAGTGATGAATTCGTATTACTTTTAGAAAGTGACTCACCTGTGAATTATAAAAGATTGTTTCTAGTACCAACTTTATACTATGACTTAGAGTCATGCGATTCGTAATGGACTCCATGCACGATGGTCATGTATGTGACCTGGTAAATTTTACTTGAAGAAGTACGACCTCTTCAGTAAATCTGCATGGATGAACATTAAAATATTTTCAAAGATAAATTGGTAGGCAAAGAGTTTGCACCAATTGCAATGCTTTGATCCATTCGAAAGTACTTAGCGATTACAGCATATCATAATAGTATGATGCCAATTGGATCTCAAGAACGTCCTCTTGAATGTAATTCTAGAAGAGGTTAAATATTTGATATCCAACAAAGGGTTTATCGATCCAATAAATCCTAAGATAATGTGCAAATTTAAGAGAAAATCTTAAAGTAAGCACTAAAGAGTTGGAATTAGTGTGTCAATCATGTCATAAAGCATTTCTCGACAACCCGAGGAATTATGCTTATACATGAAGTTTAGTGGGAGTAGTGTGGTTTTCATGAGTCTTATATGTGGAGACATATTGATCATTTTAGATGATGGAAGATTTTTGGAGAAGTAGAATACATCTCTTAGATATCTGGATTTATGGAGATAAATCTAAAAGAATATTAGCATTAAGTCAAAATTCTTATATTGATACGATCATTGACTAGTTCAAGAAAGTTGAACACATGATAATGGATTCCTTTTGCTTCCGCTGCGGGATCAATTATATATATGCTATAATGTATGCTCAATCCGACATTTCGCATGCTTTGAGCATGACAAGTCGTTTGCAATCAAATCCAAGTGCGAGTCACTTGATAGCCATAAAAACATCCTTAAGTACTTGCGAAGGACTAAAGATATGTTCCATATGTTTGGAGTTTACAGTGAGTTGCGTGTAAAGGGTTACACAAAATTCATCTTCCAAACTGATCAAGGTGATTTAAAATCACGAACTAGCTGTGTTTTATAGAAGATTTATCTGTTGGAAGATTACCAAGCAGAAAGGACTATTGGAAAGGTTCCAATTAGGAGTGACATTTCCAAATATAAATGTCATATTTCCACTGGAAGTGTTCCAGGCAGTTAATCATTGCGGATTTCACAACGGAAATGGAGTACATTGCATCATTTGATGATGCATGCATATGAAAGTAGCATGGATTCGACAGTATTGGAGGGACTAGGAGTAGTTCTTATAGTTGTATATCATATCCCATGATACTGGTAAAACAGTGGGAGCTACCTTTAGGCTAAAGGGCCTAAGTCTAGATTCAAACCTAGACACGTACTTAGAAAGTTCTATGTAATATGAGATTACGTAGACAAAGGGAAATAGCAATCACAAAGATGGCAAAGATGCAAGTATTGCTAATCCATTAGCCATGGCTTTGCAGGCTGAACATGATAGTCATGTCATTTCAATGGGGATTGAAACGTGTATCTGAATTGCTAGAGATTATGGTATATGAAGTTATTGATAGCATATAAGTTTTTCCATATATGATAATCGCATTCATTGTTAGAGTTTCATTAAAAATTCCTTTATTTAGTTTGACTAAATTTTAATACTTTGTTTATCCGAATTGGTTGAAGGAAAGGTTGAATTCAATTCAAGTGAACAGGATGAACTTGGTGTTTTGTCCCTAGTCATTCATTTGAGGTGACGTCTCGAAGTGACTAGATTGTAAGTCGATCGATGGTTGGTTCAGCACCATGGGGTCATGGAGATGACTGGTCGTTTACATAGATACACTGTGGAGACACTCTGTCGGGCAGTGACCATAATAGAGTCCCTTATCAAAATTGTTGAAGCCTTGTCGTGGCGGGGATTTCTATTTTATTCCTATGAATGGACTCTTTAGACTGACGACCATTTACCTGAGTCGGTGTAGTTGCCAATTGACTTTGGTTTTTGTCCTAGGTCGTGCCATGAAAGGAGGCCGATGGACATCTTCTGGGTCATGGTGATCTGCATTATACAGTGTAAGATGGGTCAACATGAATTGTCCACCCACGTTGGGTATTAACATCTTTGGGCCACTCGAGGAATAGTGACTAAAAATGCGTGGCCACGCTCGAAAGAGATCTTTGGTAGATTTTCCGGTCAGACACTTACAATCCCAGATCGATAAAACCACTATATATATATATATATATATTTCAATCGCAAGTGCGACCTGAAAGACACCTTGCGGTGAGTGGGAGGATGTGACGCAAAAGAGACAAGAGAATCGGTAGCGCACTACCACTACAACAAAAAAGGCATTTTGCGACGGATTTGTTGTGACGGAATTCAAATCCGTCACAAAATTGACTTTGCGACGGAATTTTTGATGTTTTGCGACGGAATTTTTGCGACGGATTGCATTCCGTCGCAATACATCATTTTGCGACGGATTTTGCGACGGAAATTCCGTCGCAAATAATTTTTTTTAGCGCGGAATTTTTGGCTCGCGCGGGAAAAAAATTTGTGACGGATTAATGTATTTGCGACGGAAATTCCGTCGCAAATCCATCCCACATCGGAAAAAACAGCACATTTCTTATGTTTATATAGAATCACTCACTTCTTACATTGAATATGTGACTTATGAATTGAAGCGGAAAAACATGCGGTAAAAAAAATCGCGCGAGATGAATTCACGCGAGAAATGAAAAAATGAAAAAAAAAAAAAATTATGAATAGTGTTTGCGAAGGAAATTCCGTCGCAAAAATTTGCGACGGAAATTCCGTCGCAAAAATTTGCGACGGAATTTCCGTCGCAGAATCTACCTTTTGCGACGAAAATTTGCGACGCAGTGCTTGTGACGGAAATTCCGTCGCAAATGCCTTTTTGCGACGGAATTGTCCGTCGCTATTCAGATTTTTTTTTGTAGTGTACTTGTCGAGACAAGTGAGAGATATTGTAGGAGGAGGAGTCCTTCGCAATAGTGTTGCTACATGCACAACTTGTATCGGACAAGTGGGAGATTGTTGGAGTAAGTGTCCTCCACAATAGTGCATTTGTATAATAAAACTCATTTGGAATATACGTGGCATGATTAGTATATTTTGATACTCCACGTCAATTGATTAACGTAAATCGATAACACTCAACTGACTAGAGTTAGACGTTATTGTCGTATGACGCCGGTGATCAACTAATCCCTTTAGGTCATACCTATAGGATGAAACCCAAATAGTAGAACTAATTATTTGTATATGATACAGTTAATTAGCGCATTACATATATTTGATATGTACGTTTAGTTACGAGAGTTATTTATTGGAAATTGAGTTAGAAACTCATTCCACTTAAGTTTATTAGTCAATTATACGATAACTGTCTGAATAAATTTTACGTCTTATTTTAATACGATTAAATAAGATTTAATTTAGTGATTAATCGTTAATTCATTAAATAAGTTGAGGTTATGCATATATTTTGAGATAGAGGTAATTAGTTAATTATATTTACAATGAGTTATAAAATAAATTAACTGGCATTGTGGGACCCATTATATATTGATATAATGGTAAAATATCACTTAAAAGTTAAGTACATATTGTTTATTAACTTGTGTCATATAATTATTGTTATATGATCAAATTAACATTTAATTATACAAAATAATTAAACATATGATTAATAAGTATTTGTGGGTCAAATATCAAAAATCAAAATGGTCCATATTGGATACAAGTGACCGGTTGTGTACTCGTAAAAGACAATGATAATTGTCTTGAGTGACTTGCACATAAACACACTTGATTATGACATATCCTACAAGCTTTAATCATTATTGTTATAACTCTACACTCAAGCCATTTTGCATGTGAAAAAATTAAGCAAAATAGAGCTCATTTGTAGCTAATGAGATCCGGCCATATTGGCCTCAATGTTCAATTTTTCATCCACTTGATATTTGCTATTCTTAGTTCTCTTTCTAAACTCAACATCTCTCAAAAACTCACATGCAAACTAATATATATTCATATCATATTACTAGTATAGTAATACAATAATATTAGTAGTATAATTTCTTACTTATTATCTATTTAATAATAAGCTAAGATCATATGGGTGGATTCTTGGGTGCAACAAGAAGGAGACCTTCTACTTTGGAGGTTGTTTTATGGAGGATTATCCACTAATTCCATGCTCAAGAACAATAAGAAGGAGTTCTTATTGTGCCCTTATTTAACCGAAAATTTCTCATTGTAAGGAAATTTCATCTTATCTTTTCTTTTATGCTTTTATATTTCCATGCATGATAACTAGATCCTAAATCATTAAGTTAATGTAATCTAATGAACTAATTAGAGGAGTCTAATTAGAGGTCTAGGACTTTCAATTGGCACACCAAGTGGGGCCCTCCGAGTGGTTGATCGTCCTTTCGGTCAATCAAAGCTAGGTAGAATCCGCCACAAGTGACGGTTTACCTACAAAACCAAGTATAGACAAGAAAAATGCTAGAGGAATGTAAAACACATGGAAACGCTCATAGGGAGCGCCAAAGGCTGGCCAAATAGGGCGAATAAAGGTGGACAAATACAGTGAAATGACAATTTATCAAGTTCACACGGCTATCTAGGTGCTCTAATATTTCCATGTCACCCATCAATGAACAAGGAACCCCGGAGCCTTCAAAGGGAAAGCGGATTTGGTCTCGCCTTTGAGGGAAAAAGAAGACTTGAAGAAAGTTCATGTCAATACAATAGTTTAGATGATGAATCTATTTGACATATTAGAAACTCAAAATAGTACCTAAACCACTTATGCTAAACTATGTGGTGTGAAAAAACTATATTTTAGCTTAAATAGATAAATATACAATGGTTTGTGTCCAATTTGGGTAATTGTGTTTGTGTTGTGACTTTTGATAGTGGAATTAAGTAGGGAGAAGGCAAACTTGATATTGTATTTAAAAAAAAAAAGCAGAATAAACACGCCAGTTGCAATGGCGTGTTTCCTCCAAGAAAATCGTTATCCGAATTATGTGTATGGGATTTCGCATTTTACAAAAGCTCTTGGAAGTTTTGAAAATGCCGCCGAATAGACACGCTATTTACAATGGCGTTTTTTCTTAAACAAAACACGCCATTGTTAATGGCGTGTCTGTAGTATGTTACTTTTCAAAACCTCTTGTATGTTGAGTGTTCTAACATAACTAGGTTTACACACCATTTCAAATGGCGTTTTTTGTGATATAAACACGCCATTAAGAGTGGCGTGTTTACCTTGTGCAAATTTCAGAAGTTTCTGCTTCTCTTGGTCACTATAGAAAATGGCATGCTTACTCCGTATTTTTGGTTTGAAAAATCCGAGCCTACGTGAACACCATTTTGATAAATAGTTTCAAAACCAACCCAAAATGACAAATACTTTATTTTTGAGCATTATTTTAAAAATCGTTCGAAAAAAGATGCATTAAAAAAAGGAAAAATTGTTTATTACAACCTTTTAAAAAGATGGTTTTGAAAAATACAGGCTTATATAATTTTTTTTTTTCAAAATTACACTCATCTAATCACTTCTGATTAGAAATTGCTATCAAAACTTTCACTCCAGTAGACTACTTATGCAATTTTTAAAATTAATCATTTAAGTTCATTTTGTATGACAAATATGCCCTTGCCTTCAAAGACTTCCTTCACTTATATACTTCTATGTTTGAATATTATAGTTAAGTATCCTCTATATTTCTCAGTCATCAATCTCTCTCTTACTTCTCGTTTTCTTTTACATCTCCCCTGATAATTTTTCTTTCACATTTGTGCTCATATTAGTTGTTGATTCCAGTCGTCCTTGAGTCATAAACCACAGGTATAGTTTAAATGTTTTTAATTTCATCTTCATTGTTCGTATCTCATTTAACCTCAAATTGAAAATAATTAGGGTTCATCCATTCAAGGTTCAATTTTGACCAAATAATTAACATACACGGCAAACCTAATAACATTTACAAGTATTAAATAGAAAATAAGATCAAAAACATTATTTAAAGACAAACCTTCAAATCCAATTCAAATTAATAACCGGATTAACAATAAACCCTAAACAAATTCAGATTACGCAAGAGAAAAAACTAATTACATACATGAAATCAACAACTAATTAAGAGAAAAAACTTGAATTATGGGTAATTGATCTTTTCTACTAAGAAGACTTTGACGAGGTGCCTCCTTTACCATATATGCTTAGGAGGAGATTTAACTCCAGATTGGGGCGAAATTTTGCCACGAATTAATTGAATTGAGGGAAAGGGTTTTGTGGGAAAAAGAAAGGTTTTAAGAGGGAAATTAGTGAGAAAAACAACTATTAATGGCTAGAGTTGAATTGTTATAACAGAAGGGTATATCGGTCAGTTTTTTTACAAAATATCACCGGAATCCAAATTTTGATTCAATTTTCGGTAATAAGTGATTAGTTAAGTGTAATTTTCAAAAGAAAACTTATACTCCCTCCTATCCAAACCAAATGTAACACTTATCTTATTCAGACAATCCAAACCAAACTACGCATTCCTTTTTTAGTAACAAATAAGACCAACTACTCCTAATTCACCCTACATATTTACACAATCCCCCTACTACTAAAAGATTAAGTCAAGCTTTAATTTTCCCGCCTAAAACATTAAACCTATAACTGGGTTGGACTTATATTTATACTCTATAGCATGGTATGTAGAAATAGGTCCAATCTGTTAGATTTAAATATCTATAAAAAGTTAATACTAGTTCATAATTTACACAGTTTACCTCAAGTTTTGTATGGTGATATTTTTTTTATTCGAATTTTATGATAAAAAGTTCATTCATTTTTTATGAAGAGTTGCAACAGAAAAATACGACTAATTAACAGTAAAAAATTATACACTAATATCATATGTTTCGTGGGAAAAACATATTTTTTCTTTAAAGTACTCATTTTCATGACTTTTTATGACTTTAATATTGTTTCTCAAATATGAGTTATCAATTTAAAATATGTTTTTCTATAAATAATAATAACCTATATATACCGTGCATTCATTGCACGGGGTCTATACTAGTATGTCATTGTGATAATAAGACCCCACCCACCAAATAAACATTAAATACTCAAATGGTCATACTTTCATTTGAATACTACCCTTTCTTTTTCTATGTTTTCATAAAACTTGTATTCCCTCTCATGTTACCTTTTTTGTTTGGATGGGAGGGAGTATAATGCTGTAATTTTGAAAAGGGTATTAATTTTCGCAATACACATTTTACTCATTATAATACATTTTTTTAACCGTATTAGCCTTCCCATCCTGTCTCACTATGAAGTGTACTACATTAAAAAAAGAACAAAAACACATAATAACTCTCAAACACCCAAACCACCAACTTCATCCTACAACCACTAACACCACCACCGATACTCCTCCCTCTCTCCCTTGGCAACCCACCACTATTAATACCACTGTCGGTGACTATTCATCAATCGTCTCTCTTGCCCCCTCATCCTCTTCTTGCCCTTTGTCTCCTTCTCGGCCGCCGACCCACTCGCTCTTTTGTCGCTCTTGTCGACATTACATTCGGCAGCCACCATCCCTACCGTCCTTCAACAAAAGCAATCACCATCCTAACACAACCCAATCAACTGCTACAAGGATCCTAACAATCCTAAAGAAACATAAATATTGAATGAGCAAAACAATGATTTGATTAATAGTTATGCAATTAACGGATTAAATGCATGTTTTACACTTAAATCCATCCATAATTGAAGAAACTAGTTTATTTTTGAGAGGATGTAGCCTGTAGGGTTCTTAGGATTAGATTTGATGTGTTATTCAACTAGGGGTAGGCAAATGGAAACAAAATGACAAAAAGTACTGAAATGAGTAAAAACGTACCGCGAAAATAATTTTCGTTTTCAAACCATGTTTTTTAAGGCGGTAATGAAAATTTTTACCTTCAAAAAATAAAAAAATAAAATCTATTTAATCATCTAGTGTAGGAATGTCATTGGGGCGGGGTAGTGGTAGATATAGGCCCCCCGTACCCGTACCCGTACCCATCAAGCAATTCTCATACTCATACCCGCCCCGCCACCCATGGCGGGTACAAGTTTCCATACCTGTACCCGTCCCGTCAAATAACAATCTAGACCCTTACCATCCTTATTATCCGCCCCATTTTATTTTTATATTTCTAGTTTAATATTTTGAATAAAATTCATAAATAACATTATAAAAAGTCAAAATAATATATATATATATTCTTGTAATATTTGGTGGGTAGGCGGGTATTAGGTGGGTATGACATAAAAACCATCCCCGCCCACCACCCATGACAGATAGAATTTTTGACCCGTACCCGCCCCACCACCTGCTAAAGCTCTACCCATACCCGCCACAGATACCCGCTTATACCCGCCTCGCTGATGTCCCTAATCTAGTGTAAGTTACCCGTGTTGGTTGTGTCATGATGTCCCTTGATAGTTGATATTAAAGTGTAGAACGCAACATGATGAATGAAGAAGCAAATAAAAAAATAAATAAGACCTTCCATCCATCATTCCATCCTTCCATCCTTCCATCCTTCCTTCCTAGTCTGCTTCTCTGCAATAATCTCGTCAAGTTGCCATTAACACACATACACTCACATCAACACTTTGCTGCCTCTTTTTTCCACCTAATTTCTCCTCTCTTCACTCTACTCTTCTCCCTACTTTTTTCATTTTTGCTTCTCACCTTCTTTACGTCTTCTTACTTGTGAGGCTGTCGTCTCTTATTTTTCTTTCTTATTTTTATTTATTCATTTATTTCCTTTTCAATGAAATTATATGAAAGATTCAATCTTTCAAGAATAAATCATCTGGGTTTTGCTTGATCCTTCCTGGGTCATTTTCATACCATATATTTTGGTAAAGTGCTGAAATTTTTACCTGCTTTTTACCTCTACTGTTGGTTATTACTGTTTATTTCAGGTAACAAGTATTGTTTTGGTATCTGATGATCAAAACAAACTAGTTTGATTATCAAGGTTGGTTTATGTTTAGATGAAACTTTATTTATGTTGTTTTTGTTTGTGAATTTTGTTGCTTCATGTGGTATTGTCTTGGAGGAGATATTTGAGAAATTGGTTTACTTTACTTTCTATTGAAACTTTTATGAAAATGTTCTAGTTTAGGAAATTGACATAAAGAGGTTTTAGATAGATTACTTGGGGAAAGCCATAGAATTGGTGGTGTTGTAAAGATGCAAAGGGTGAGAATGTCTTCAAAGCATTCACCAGTTTACAAGCTTGGTGATTCTCAGCTATCATTATCCCCTAAGTTTCGAGTAGCTGCGATTAAATCACCTTTTGTAGATCTCTCCTCTGATATAGAGTTAGCTATAAAGGGGCAGCCACTAATTCCGGGACTGCCGGATGATGTGGCTCTCAATTGCTTGTTGAGGCTGCCTATTGAGAGCCATGGTGCTTGTAGAGTGGTGTGCAAAAGATGGCACTTGTTGCTAGGTAGTAAAGATCGGTTTTTCACCCGTAGGAAGGAGTTAGGGTTTCGCAATCCTTGGTTATTCGTGTTTGCTTTTCACAAGTGCACGGGGAAGATACAATGGCGGGTTCTTGACCTTGTTCATTTCACTTGGCATGCCATTCCTGCAATGCCTTGTAGGGAGAAAGTTTGCCCCCATGGGTTTCGATGTGTTGCAGTCCCGAATGAGGGGGTTCTTTTTGTGTGTGGCGGGATGGTATCGGATGTAGATTGCCCGCTTGATGTTGTGTTGAAATATGAAATATATAAGAATCGTTGGACTGTTTTGAATCAAATGAATACTGCAAGGTCATTTTTTGCAAGTGGATTGATTGATGGGATGGTTTATGTGGCCGGAGGGAATAGCTCAGACTTGTTTGAGCTCGATTCGGCTGAGGTTATGGACCCCAGCTCGGGAAATTGGCAGCCTATTGCGAGCATGGGGACAAATATGGCATCTTATGATGCAGCTGTTCTTAACGGGAAGCTTTTAGTTACAGAGGGATGGTTGTGGCCATTCTTTGTATCCCCTAGAGGTCAGGTGTATGACCCGAAAACTAATTATTGGGAGAATATGGCAGTTGGATTAAGAGAAGGATGGACAGGATCAAGTGTTGTTGTTTATGAACATCTTTTTGTGGTATCAGAACATGAAAGGATGAAGCTCAAGGTCTATGATGTTAATTCCGATTCCTGGGAAGCAGTGCAAGGTTCTCCGTTACCCGAACAAATATGCAAACCTTTCTCGGTGAATTCCTGTGATGCCAAAATCTACGTTGTTGGCCGTGATTTCCATGTGGCCGTTGGCCAGATTTTGAAGGGTAACCTGAAAAGTCAGTCGGAGAAGAAATCAAGTTTTGCTGTCATATGGCATGTGGTCGATGCTCATGAGGGATTTTCTGACTTGACTCCGTCAAGCTCCCAGGTTCTGTTTGCTTAGATTTTGATTTCGATTGTCTTCCCTCTTGTTGAGTACTCTGTAATGATATGTGTGTGGTGAGAATGTATAATTGTAAACTTGTGATTGGTATTCTGAATTAGAGTTAGCCGCCTTGTTGATTTACTAGATGCTATATGTCAGATGAGTAATTGTGTAGAGTTTCTTCTGACCATGCAAATCTAGTCGTCAATTGTTATGTTGTACTATAATTAAATACAATAACTCTTTGAACATTTCGTTAATGGCTCGTTATATTGGAGCTGATTTTTTTTTAGACGGAGATATTTGAGGTAAATTATACGGAGTATATGCCTTGCTCCCATTTATGAATGAGAACTGTCTGTAACATAACAAATTGTGTCATTTCCACCATATCATATCACTTTTAGTTTCTGATAATCATGGTGACTTGTGAAATTGAAATCTATTGACGAGCGCGTAGATGCATATCCGTGCATATCTGTACTACTATTGATTAGCATCCTCCCTAAAGCTTCTTGAGAGTAACGACTCCTTTTGTTTCAACTTCACCTTGTCACTAGAATACCATTTCCGATGGAGCCAAAGAGTCTTATTTTGTTTTGGATTGTGATGGAATAAAACAAAATGGTGCACTAAGCTGGGTGAATATTTTTTCCCTTTTCTATATGTGAAGTGGCAATCATTTTATGCAGTTTTCGATTTTCATTTTGAGTCATTTAGGAAACAGCCATTGTGTGTTAACAAAGAAGTAGCCTTACGAAGTGTTACAAGTGCATTATATGGCAGTTTATGTCACTTATATTTTTTTGACCCGGATGTGTGTCCAAGTATCGGGCTCAACTATTTTACGAGGCATTCTGATGTTCGGGCTTAGCATGAAGTGTCCATGGGTCGGGCAAATGTCACTTGTATGCGAGTTCATATGAAAACCTGAGTAACATGGGTGGCAATTTGAGCGGGAGATGAGACGCCATTTGAAGCGGAAGATCTGTGACTAACTCTATGCTGGTCTTCTTGATATATTGGCATCATTTGGGATGCTGGCATAACCAGTGAGATTCAAAGAGTCGCTGTATATAATAGATCACTGGGGTATTATTGGAAGCGTTTCAAGTTTGAACACTCTGAAACTCCAGGGACGAATAAGTGCCAGACATTATTCATCTTTTGACATCTGAGAGGCTCTTCTCTACATAGGAGTAATAGTGGTAAGTGATATCCTCCTTGTTCAGCCATTCCAACTTCTATTTTTGCACTGAACACTTTTTTATTATACTGTTTGATTGCCATCAACTACATTTAGTTTCATAGAGTATATTTTCTGGCTTCATCGGAGTTGATCAAATGTGGTGATCAAATCGCGGGTCAGGCCTAAAATGTATTTTGTGGCTCTCCAGAAGCGGGATAGCGGCTTAGGGACCATTTGGTGGGAAGTGAGTCAGTAAATGATTGGAAATGCACTGTATATACCCACATTTTTTGTATGCTGACTGGCTGGGCCTGATCCAATGAACCATCAGAGTTCTGTTCCGTACTTGATAGGCTGTCCTGACAAATGTTGTTGCTACTCACCAGTTGCCAGGGAATCCATGTGTGTGCGCTCAAGATGCTTTTGATCATTTACTGAACTGGAATGTGGAGCTCTAATATATGCACTGAGGCATGAATAGTAAATTGCATGTATGTTGTTTAGATTCGACAACAGTGCTCAATGTCGCTATAAGGGTCTTCACTAGTTGGAGACTTGACGTCACATTGTGACCGAAGTTTTTTTGCCCGATCTCATGAATGAAGGTTTTTTTTACCACAATTTTGTGTGGGATAAAGGTAATACTGGACTATTGCCAATGTGGTAACAGTTGCCTTAACTTCTGATTGGACTTTGTAATACTGACCTCTAATGCATAACCAGTAACCCACGAGTTATTTCACTGTTTTAATGAGATGAATATCTGAAACTCGAATTGGGTCCATGGAGATAAACCTCCTCCTATGGAAACATTGATGACCCTCTCTTCAAATCTTCAAATCTTCAAATGTACGGGAGCTTAAGGTCAGCGACTTCATTCTTAAAATAATGAGTGGACTTGGATAATAGCCCTTAAGTTTTGGACCCGGCAAAAGTGACCCAAATTGGGAACCCAAGACTGATTTTTAATACGAGCTGACCTGACCTGAATGTCTATAGTTGCACACTTTATCATGATCCATAAATACCTTGATAAAGTAATCTGAAAAAGATCCGAACCCGAAGTAACCAGATCCGAATTGACCTGAATTCTTGTAATCCCGAGATTGACACGAGCCGAATAACCCAACCCACACCCAATTTGGTTGACCCGTTTGCTAGACTTGTAGTCTTATTTAACTAAGGTTAGCAATGAGAAAGATGCTTCCGGGATTAACATTCACTGTAATAATTTTTGTAAGATAAAACATTGGCATCTTCGGAGACCCCTAGTTTGGAAAAGGATGGCGATAGGGCGCCACCTGATGGCGATGAATCTCGACGCCACCATAATAAATAAAAAAATGGTTTTTTTTTTGTATCAAATGTTTAAGGATAGATATGTAATTTTACATTACGAATAGTTCTTCAACTATAATAAAACTCTTAACTAAATCAAATTAGAATAATATTTAC